>CM058088.1:64088373-64308649 GCA_030247045.1 Colobus guereza
TGAAGAGATGTCAGGAGGGCTAAAGTTGAGAATCCGGGAAATGGAGAAACACCAGAAGCCTGCATGACTGTGGACAACATGAGTATTTTTGTTAACTATTCTTCTGTATTTAGATACCTGAACTAATGAACTCAGAATACATCCTGGAAGCAGAAGTGAATGATACATTTTAATGAAATTGATAGTTTTTAAGTTAGAGGACAAAATGAAGAACAGGAGAACTATTGTATTATACTGTAAAAGGTTGTTGGGTGATTTCTTCAGGGTGCACCATAGCGTTCTACCATGGGCTTTGACATTTATCTTTCTGGGGTCCTATTTGGTCCTTTCATTTGACATCACTTTTTTTGACTTCAGTTAACAGGATCACATTGGTAGAAGTACTTTTCTGTGTTATTTGTAGTCATGTGAAATCTAATCTCTCCCTTGAAATCTGGACTACATGTTTTATGAAACCTATATTATGATTTCCATGTGTATATTTCTGTCATGTCTGTATGCTAACCAAAACAATGGCAAAAGCAACCCAGAGCCTAATAGGTAACAGTTTAAAGACCAACCATGAAGATTTCAGCTGGTTACAAACACTACATAGTGGATGGTGGGCTGTGTCATATTTACACGTACTTAATTATGTGCCCCTTTTGCTTTGTAGGATCTTCTGAGCAACTTCCTTTATCCACGGTAAACAAATATATTTTCATCTTTAATTAACAAAATGCCTTGTGATGTATACATGATATATTAATCATTATGTTGTAAAAACCCATTCAGCTTACCCCGAAAGAAGCAGATCCCAGTCCAAAAGTAGCCATAAGAAGGAAGGATTCACCACCTCCAGGAAAAGGTAAATTTGCCAATACAAATTTCATCTGGAAAGAAGGACATGAATATATTGGAAATGGTCATAGTCTTCTGATTCTTCTTTTACCCCAATAAGATAGAAGCATTTGATCTAAATGATGCTGATGCTCTTGTTAGTGTTTATGCTTATAAAATGATAGTTACAAGAATAAGAAAACAAAATTTTAAAAATGTGAGCTCTAGCTCAGAGGCTTTGCCTTTTAGATTGTGATAAAGATCCCAATATGGAATTTGTATGCATGTTAGGGGTTCAAGGAGGCGAATTTTGAAACTAAATATTTTTCAGTGCTTCAATTTCTGGTTTCCTACACTGTTTTTACCTAGAGAAAAGCTATACCTGCTGACATCACAATTGTGTTAGAACTTCAACTCCTTTATGTTGGTGGTGTCACATTGAGAATCTTTGAATCTTCACCAGATCACATGCTCTGATTACCAGCTTGAATTTCTGCACGTGTATGTGCTTGTGTGCTTTCATTTGTGAGTTTGGGTGTGTGTGATACCTCTGATTCTGGAAAATGAATGAAGTCATTAATCATTTTTTGGTGACTCTTTGGTAGATACAGGGTTTTAAAGCAGTGATTCAGAGCTGTTTTGGAAAAGGATTCTGATTTTGGAAAATGAATAAAGTCACTAATCATTTTTTGGTGACTGTTTGGTAGATACAGGGTTTTAAAGCACTGATTCAGAGCGGTTTTGGCCTTAGAATCTTCTATACTACTACAATTCATTGCCTACAGGTAACCAACAACCTGAATTAATGTTGGTTGCTTTGTTTTGTATTATATTTTAAATTCTGGGATACATGTGAGGAACATGCAGGTTTGTTACATAGGTATATATGTGCCATGGTAGTTTACTGTACCCATCAACCTGTCAGCTACATCAGGTATTTCTACTAATGCTGTCCCTCCCCTAGGATCCCACATCCCTGACAGGCCCTGGTATGTGACGTTCCCCTCCCTGTGCCCATGTGTTCTCATTGTTCAACTCCACTTATGAGTAAGAAAATGCAGCATTTGGTTTTCTTTTCCTGTGTTAGTTTGCTGAGAATGATGGTTTCAGGCTTCATCCTTGTCCTTGCAAAGGACATGAACTCATCCTTTTTTATGGCTGCACAGTATTCCATGATGTGTATATGCCATATTTTCTTTATCCAGTTTATCACTGATGGGCGTTCAGATTGGTTCCATGTCTTTGCTATTGTGAATAGTGCTGCAATAGACATACAGGTGCCTGTGTCTTTATAGTAGAATGGTTTTTAATCTTTGGGGTATATACTCAGTAATGGGATTGCTAGGTCAAATGGTATTTCTGGTTCTAGATCTTTGAAGAATCACCACACTGTCTTCCACAATGGATGAAATAATTGACACTCCCCTCAACAATGTAAAAGTGTTCCTATTTCTCCACATCCTCTCCAGCATCTGTTGTTTCCTGACTTTTTAATGATTGCCATTCTCACTGGCATGATATGGTATCTCATTGTGGTTTTGATTTGCATTTCTCTAATGATCAGTGATGAGGAGCTTTTTTTTTCATATGTTTACTGGCTGAATAAATGTCTCCTTTTGAGTATGTCCTTCACCCACTTTTTGATGAGGTTGTTTGTTCTTTTCTGGTAAATTTGTTTAAGTTCCTTTTAGATTCTGGATATTAGCCTTTTGTCAGATGGAGAGATTACAAACATTTTCTCCTGTTCTGTAGGCTGCCTGTTCACTCTGATCATAGTATTGGAAGTTCTGGCTAGGGTAATCAGGCAAGAGGAAAAAATAAAGGGCATTCAAATAGCAAAGAAGGAAGTCAAATTGTCTCTTTTTGCAGATGACATGATTGTATATTTAGAAAACCAAATCATCTCAGCCCCAAATCTGCTTCAGCTGATAAGCAACATCAGCAAAGTCTCAGGATACAAAATCAGTGTGCAAAAATCACAAGCGTTCTTATACACCAATAAAAGAAGAACAGCCAAATCATGAGTGAACTCCCATTCACAGTTGCTACAAAGAAAATAAAATACCTAAGAAAACAACTCACAAGGGATGGGAAAGACCGCTTCAAGGAGAACTACAAACCACTGCTCAAGGATGTAAGAGAGGACAGAAACAGATGGAAAAATATTCCATGCTCATGGATAGGAAGAATCAATATTATGAAAATGGCCATACTGCCCAAAGTAATTTATAGGTTCAATGCTATAGACTACCATTGACTTCCTTCACAGAATTAGAAAAAAACTACTGGAAATTTCATATGGAATCAAAAAAGATCCCATATAGCCAAGACAATCCTAAGCAAAAAGAACAGAACTAGAGGCATCATGCTACCTGACAGAAAACTATACTACAAGGCTATAGTAATGAAAACAGCATGGTATGGGTACCAAAACAGATATAAAGACCAGTGGAACAGAACAGAGGTCTCAGAAATAACACCATACATTTACAACCATCTGATCTTTGACAAACCTGACAAAAAACAAGCAAGGGAAAAGATTGCCTATTTAATAAGTGGTGTTGGAAAAACTGGCTAGCCTTATGCAAGAAACTGAAACTGGATCCCTTCCTTACACCTTATACAAAAATTAACTCAAGACAAATTAAAGACTTAAACTTTTAAGAAAGACCTAAAACCATAATAACCCTAGAAGAAAATCTGGGCGATACCATTCAGGACATTGGCATGGGCAAAGACTTCATGACTAACACACCAAAAGCAATGGCAGCAAAAGCCAAAATTGACAAATGGGATCTAATTAAACTAAGGAACCTGTGTAGTTTTATTTGGGAGTGTGCATGGGGTAACTCTGAGTTTTAAAAATGAAGAAGATAAGTAGTCATGCCTTTCTGACTCTTTGGTAGACACAGTCTTTTAAGACGGTGATTCTGAGCTGTTATGGTCTTAGGGTTTTTTACACTACTAAAACTTACTGCCGACATGTAACCAAAAGCTTGATTTAAATTAAAAAAGAAAAGAAATCACCCAAATACACTTTAAAACCCCTTAGCACATGTGTGCACATTCATAGATAACATGTAGAACTTGATTTTGTGTATTAAAAACTTGTAGAAAAGTTCAGACAGTGCATATAATGACTGCAACTTGGTCTTTGTAAAATCAGTGATATATATTTCAGATCTACACACATTGACCCAGTGAGGTATTTCTTGATTTATTGTATGATCTCATGATATGCCATGTGATGACTACAGCACATTGTGCTCTCTTCATGCTGATATCATATCGACCTAAATATGATGACATACTAACATAGATGTGCTTACGTTGTTGCTTTGATGGATTTGTACTATATTAGAAATGAAGCAGAAGTATTGGAAATCCTAGCAAGCATAACTGTATCTCTCCCATGTCCGTGTTGATTGCAACTGTTTCCCCCTTAAAGCATGTCCTTTTGACATGTGCTGACCCTGAGAAAATTCAGTGTGTGCTTTTCAGAGAATGACAGTAAGGAGTAGAAATGGCCAACGGTCAAAGTGTTACTTGTCCTCTCAACTCCCCTTCATGAATGTTAAACTCTAAACTACTCAGGTGACAATTTAGAACCCCTTTGTTGATCCCTATAGAGTGTTCCCGGATGTCAAATGACAGGTTCTTAATGAAGAAACACCCTGTAAAGGTGTATTGCTCTGATTTTTGTGTGTGAATGTGTGTGTGTGTATTTTTTCTCTCCTGAAAACTGTAAATAGAATAATTTTTATTACAAATGAAATATTTTTGTTTCATATTTATTTCCCATCTAATGTACTTTGCTCTTCTTGAATCTAGTAAGGATCTCAGCTTGCGTTATTTATACCTTCAAAAAATTATGTCAACACTTCATTTTTCATGTCAATTACTGACATGTTTTCAAGTCTTCACATGTTATTTCTGAAGATTTTGGTGCATCGAGGAGAGACAGTGTCATTGTAGTTAAAGAAGTTTTTGAATAGGTTATATTCAATAAAATTTCAGAGCTTGTTTCTCTGGAGAGCATAGACATACTGGTGTTATGGGTAGTTAAACATAAAATAGCTCCACAAAGTGCTGTGTACATAAAAGTGTTCATATCTTGGAAGATTCTAATTTACTGCTCAGTACTGTCTCCTGGAGAGGAAAATAGGTAAGATAGGCCCCTGAGCCTGTGATAATAACTCATAATATGAAGTGAAAACATAGAGACAAAATGAGAGGTGATAGATACTCAAACCGATGTGAGTGAAGAACAGCTGTGAAACAAGAGTGTCTATGGGAGAGAGGAGGTCATGGGACTGCTTTTGTGAAAAAGGAATTTGTACATGTTAGTCAAGTGTCTGACACATTTAACATTTTAATAAAGTAAAATCTTATCTTCCCGTGTGTCAGTATGGGTTTGTACAGATGTCACAATGCAGTGGTGGTGAGAATAATGAAGAAACGAATGTGAAGGTAAAAGAATGAAGTCCACCAATATGGGCATTAGATTTATGAATGAAGAGGAGTGTATGTCAAATTGGGTGGGAGTAAACAAAGAAAGCAGCGAGCTAGGTAGAATGGAGGTTTCTGATGAGATTTGTGGGAAGTCACTTAATTGAAAGCAGAAGTTAGAAGGATGGGGGTGACCCACAGGATCTCATTTCTTCTCCTTAGAAGTTTTGCACATCAATGATATGTGCTTCGTTCACATCAGTTAGCATATTGGGATGCAGCTTAATCTAGAAAAAGTGTGTGTGTTTTTTGTTTTTGTTTGTTTATTTTTAGGAAGCTGTGTTTGCTGAGTAGTTATTTCATAAAAGGACCTGAGAGATCCCTATAGTATATCATATAAAACTAGATTTAGAAAAAAGGAATCAAAGAATACATTTTTAGAGTATTAAATGGATAACTGCCAATAATCATGGCAATCATGGCATATATATATAATATAATATATATATATGCATTATGTAATTGGTTTGTTATTTATAAGAAAAGAAGTCTCTAGCGATTTAGAAACTTTGTTTAGTTTATTTTCATAGGAATCTATGAAAATCTGCACATTATTTCATTGACATGTATGTTTTGGCGAAAGTGGATGAAGAGACAGGGAGAAGGCCAAACTGCTGAATCCAGGATATGTGAAAATATCAGGAGCCTTCATGAGTATGAGGAAAATGATTTTTAAAATTATGACTCTAAGATTAAGTGAACTCACTTCAGATGCATTTAGAATATTTGCGTAAAGGATGATTTGATTTTGGCTGCTCCAGAAACTACTGGAAGCAGGAAAGAATGATAGAATTTGGATAAACCACAGTGACTCATTACTCCTCCTTGTTACTACTGGGCATCTGAGGTATATGGTTTGTTGATATTAGTTATTCGAATAAGATAAACGTGAATATGCGTACATTGGCTTTGTTTTTCAAGGAGCTAACTATTGGATAAAACAGCTATTTAATAAAAATTCTCTAGAGAATAACATGAGACTTCAACCAGACTATTTTAGAAATGAAAATAATGTTGAATTCATTACTTGACTCCCAAATGGTTATTTTCAGTGAATATTGGAGTGATTTCCAAATGTAAAAGCTTATTCATATCTAATGCTTGTAGCAACTTTATTTTGTATAAATATGTCAAATTTGGTAATTTATTATACTTTTGATGAGGTTTATATATTATACCTTGTTGTCATGAGTGGATGAAGAAACTTTCAGAAGTTAAACTAGAAGATACAAGAAATGTAGGCAGATTATTACACCATATGGGTGTGAGAAATAATGAATATTATCTACTAGAATTCAGCAAACATATATCCAAGCTGATCAAGTTAGGACACTTCCACTGAAGAGACGTGAAGTGTACATTCAACTGAAGTGTCATTGTAATTGTGTACCTTCTCAGTTATCAGGCAAGTTAAAGAGCATGATGAATGTTTGCAGTATAATGGTCTAAATCATTCTGATATCTTGCATGAAAGACATGCGGGTGCATGTACCACCTGCTTTGACATTGATTCCCAGGTGTGTGAGTTGCTTTCTGATTTTAGATCACATTTGTCCTCATCACTCAGCATATCCACATTGATATTGACATGGTTTTATTTTAGTTTTAGACATACGACAAGTCATATCATGTTTGAAATTGTCAGGGTATATTTCTTGAAGCCTGTATTCCTATTTTCTTCAGTGTATTTCCTTCACGTTTAGTCCCAAGAAACAAAGTATAAAACATCAAAGCCTACACTATTACAGGCAGGAGGATACAGCCTGAAGCTAGCACAGGATGAGTGTATGGATTATATTATCGGATTTACATATGATTGACTGTGTATCTCTTTTGCTTTTCAGTGTCTTCTGAGAAACAACCAGCCTGTAAGGTAACTAAACTCTCATTTATATTTTGAACTATTATATTTGTACAGTCTATTAAACATACTTTATGTATCGATAATTTTGTTTCAAATACCATTTAGGTTACAAGTGACCAGAAAGATTCTATTTTGAATATCGCCACAGAAATAAAGGATGGACAAAAATCTGGGACAGGTAATTTAGCAATACATGTTCAATGTCATGTTCACTCAAGATAGAAGAGAATGTCTCTTCCCCAAATAAATTAGTGGGGGGTGGCCCATTGAGCTGCATGTTCCCAGAGCACATCCTCCTGCCCTGAAGACTTATTAATAGGCTGGTCACACTTTGTGCAGGAGTCAGTCCCAGTCAGGACACAGCATGGACATGAGGATCCCCACTCAGCTCCTGGGGCTGCTGCTGCTCTGGCTCCCAGGTAAGGAAGGAGACACTAGCAGTTTACTTAGCTCAGTGTGCTCACTACTGCTTTGCTATTCAGGGAAATTCTGTTACAACATGAATAATTGTGTGGACATTTGTTTTTATGTTTCCAATCTCAGGTGCCAGATGTGACATCCAGATGACCCAGTCTCCATCCTCCCTGTCTGCATCTGTAGGAGACAGAGTCACCATCAATTGCAGGGCAAGTCAGTGTTTGGACGAACGGAGGCAAGATGGGTCTCTTTGGATTGATGTCACCTGGTGCATGCCCAGTTGGTCTGCACCTTCCCGGCCAATGCACCAGATGCAGGAACCCCGCCCGAGAGCCCCACGAGGAGGGACTCTGTCAGCCTTCTTTGCCGGAGGCCGACAGACTTCTTCCCCACACCTTAGGTTACCAAAATAAACTAGCAGTTTTGCTCCTGACCTTTGCCTACCCGCTGGTTCTTTTGTGCTCGCTCTGGTGGTCTTAGAAAAACAAATCAGTTGGTGCCGAACCCGGGAGGAGACCACTCCTCAGGGCCCCCAGGGTCCGAGGAGCCTCCTCCTCCTCCTCGTGCCACGCCGCGGACAGACCAGGACCTGAGACCCGCTTCCCTCACTCTCACGGCCTCTCTGGGGTAAGTGCCCTTGTCTCCTCTTTACCTCCCTCGGCCAAAATCCTGCGCAGGTCCGAGGTCCATTTTGAGCCACCAAGTGGCTTGGGAGCTACCACGTAGCTCGGGAGACCCGGTCAGGACGGAGACGTCCGCCTGAAGGTAATCTCCACTTTGGCTTCAAGAGCCTCCAGTTTGTCTCTGCTGGTTCCAAAGGACGCTTTGAAGCCAGGCAGAGATCCACTTCCATTTCCATTGTGTCCATTGTGTCCCTCGGCCAAAAATCCTGCGCAGGTTCGAGGTCCATTTTGAGCCACCAAGTGGCTTGGGAGACCCGTTCAGGACGGAGACGTCCGCCTGGAGGTAATCTCCATTTTGGCTCCATGAGCCTCCAGTCTGTCTCTGCTGGTTCCAAAGGATGCTTTGAAGCCAGGCAGAGATCCACTTCCATGTCCATTGTATGCATTGTGTAAGTAAAGAGGAAACAAACGGGAAACCCCCCAGTCCAAATTTCCAAAGAGCACCCCCTTAAGGTGCCTCCTAGCCAATTTAAAAACCTTACAGCTTGAATAAGACATTAGGAGGAAGCGGTTAATTTTCCTTTTCACTGTGGGTGATTGACCTTAGCAATTTCTGCCAGCGGCTAGGCAGGTAGTCCGAAATTAATTACATACAAGGCTTTTGGGCCTTAGGCTCTCGTCCCTATACTCCTCCTCCTCCTCCCTCTCTCCACCCCCTCCTTTCCTGCCCAGACTCCTCCTCCTCCCCCCATCCAGACTCCTCCTTCCTCCCCCTTATCTACTAGTAATCCACTCGGTCCGTGCCTCCCTCAGGGCCCCCAACTGGCTGTCTTGAGTCCCCTATCTCTGCCCACACCCTCCTACAGTGTTAGCACCTTTGCGAGAGGTGGCTGGGGCAGAGGGGGTAGTCAGAGTACATGTCCCTTTTTTATTGGCCGATCTTTCCAAAATTGAGAAGCGTTTAGGGGATTTCTCAGCTAATCCTACCATATACATAAAGGAATTTAGATACCTTTGTCAGGCCTATGACTTAACTTGGCCACAAGACAGCCGAACACACTCAGTAATACATAGTTCTGCCAGTTGTCTTCCTTAAGGCTGTCAAACTTCTCTCCGCACAATAGAGACCCCTTCTCATGGCTCACACTTATCCGCCAAAGGCTAAACTTAACCTACACTGTGAACATAACCAATCTCTCCCACTGCTTCCTCTGTGAGGCTTTAGAAGGCCCCCGCCTAGTGGCAGCCCCTCCTGCCCATGGCCTTCAAGGCCAAACAGCCCCCACTGGAGGCTATTTCTGGTGCAACTAGTCTCTCTCTAAAACTCTTAACCACACAGCCATTAACTGATCCCTCTATGTCCCCATGTCCTTAGTCCCCAGTCTAACTTTATACAGCCAGGCAGAAGTAGCAGAGCTTTTCCAGCAACTTTCTATGCCACTACGCCACTTTCGTCAAAAACAGGCTGTTTTCCTCCCTCTAGTTATTAGAATCAGCTGAAAGCCTGGCCTCCTTGCAGCGCCGAACTACCTCAATAGCCCAAGTAGCTGCCCAAAAACAGGCTAGCCCTAGACTTGCTTACAGCTGAAAAAGGAGACACCTGTCTCTTCCTTGAAGAAGAGTGTTGCTATTATGTTAGCGAGTCAGGCCTAGTAGACACTAACATTCAAACCCTCAATAAAATAAAAAGCTGGAATACAGAACCTTAATACCCCAACCTTGCCGGGACCTTCCTTCTAGGTTTTGCCCATATTCCAACAAATGCTTCCATTCCCCATTCCTATACTAATACTGTGCCTTATTTTATTTTTCATCCGTGCGTCCAAATACCAACCATAGGCTCTGACTTTAACAACGCCCCTTAACAGCAGGAAGTAGCCAGAAAGACCACAGCACCCCTTTATCACTATTATCAATAAAAGGTTGGACTCTTTGGACGAACGGAGGCAAGATGGTGCACTTCCGGGTTCTTCATCCCCCCAACATTTCCCCCCTCCCAACTTTTCCCGCGTGTGCGAAAATGCAGCCGGCGACCCGGGAAGGTGCAGACCAACTGGGCATGCACCAGGTGACGTCAATCCAAAGAGACCAAGATTTACCTGGTCGCACCTGCGGAACGCCCCCGACACGCCCGTGCCCCGCCTATTGCCCTCCCACTCCTTAGAAAAGCCGCTCTCCGCCAGTGAGCCACGCGGCCTTCCTCCAGCCCCACTGAAGTCAGGATGCAGGAACCCCGCCCAAGAGCCCCACGAGGGGGGACTCTGTCGGCCTTCTTTGCCGGAGGCTGACAGACTTCTTCCCCACACCTTAGGTTACCAAAATAAACTTGCAGTTTTGCTCCTGACCTTTGCCTACCCGCTGGTTCTTTTGTGCTCGCTCTGGTGGTCTTAGAAAAACAAATCAGTCAGGACATTAGCAGTTATTTAAATTGGTATCAGCAGAAACCAGGAAAAGCTCCTAAGCTCCTAATCTATGCTGCATCCAGTTTGCAAAGTGGGGTCCCATCAAGGTTCAGCAGCAGTGGATCTGGGACAGAATTCACTCTCACCATCAGCAGCCTGCAGCCTGAAGATTTTGCAACTTATTACTGTCAACTGTATAACAGCTACCCTCCCACAGTGTTACACACCCGAACATAAACCCGCAGGGAAGCAGATGCTTGAGGCTGGGCTTCCCCAGCTGCTCCTCCTGATGCCTCCATGGGCTGAGAGTGTTCCTCAGATGCAGCCACACTCTGATGGTGTTGGTAGAGCAGGACATGAAGTCACCTCTGCACCCGAATTCTTTTCTCTTTCTCAACACCACCTGTGCGGACATAGCAATACTTCTCCTGATTTAATAAAGACAGATTATGACACCTGAGGAGTCTAGTTTATGGCTTCAGTTGGAATTCATATAACAGAGAAGAAGCCACTATAGATATTCTAACCTGAAATTGTCTTAATAAAGAGAATTAGAGTAAACTACTAAAGTCTAAATAAAATGTGCAGATAAATCTCTAATGTTTTATTTGCAAAGAAATATTTGCCAAGTGGGGCATACAGGAAAACTCAGTGGTCTTCAATGTATTTCTGAAGTAGAAAACATCAAAGCCTACACTAATACAGGCAGGAGGATACAGCTTGATGCTAGCACTTCATGAGTGTATGAATAATATTATCATATTTACATATGAGTGATTATGTATCCCTTTTGCTTTTCAGTGTCTTCTCAGAAACAACCAGCCTTGAAGGTAATTAAACTCTCATTTATATTTTGAACTATTATATTTGTACAGTCTATTAAACATAATTTATGTATCGATAATTTTGTTTCAAATACCATTCACTCCTTAATTGCTGCCTGGCCAACAACTAGTTTGCGCACTCGTTCCTCATTCCCAGCTAAAAAGGGCCCCTACTGAAAGCAATCAGTGGAAATCAGTTTGGCTTTCCCCCACTCGCCTCAAACTTACTAAATTTTCTTAACTATCTCATACTCCCCAACCTTGCCGGGACCTTCCTTCTAGGTTTTGCCCATATTCCAACAAATGCTTCCATTCCTCATTCCTATACTAATACTGTGCCTTATTTTATTTTTCATCCGTGCGTCCAAATACCAACCATAGGCTCTGACTTTAACAACGCCCCTTAACAGCAGGAAGTAGCCAGACAGACCACGGCGCCCCTTTATCACTATTATCAATAAAAGGTTGGACTGTTTGGACGAACGGAGGCAAGATGGTGCACTTCCGGGTTCTTCATCCCCCCAACATTTCCCCTCCCAACTTTTCCCGCGTGCGCGAAAATGCAGCCGGCGACCGGGAAGGTGCAGACCAACTGGGCATGCACCAGGTGACGTCAATCCAAAGAGACCAAGATTTACCTGGTCGCACCTGCGAACGCCCCGACACGCCCGTGCCCGCCTATTGCCCTCCCACTCCTAGAAAAGCCGCCTCCGCCAGTGAGCCACGCGGCCTTCCTCCAGCCCCACTGAAGTCAGGATGCAGGAACCCCGCCCAAGAGCCCCACGAGGGGGGACTCTGTCGGCCTTCTTTGCCGGAGGCTGACAGACTTCTTCCCCACACCTTAGGTTACCAAAATAAACTTGCAGTTTTGCTCCTGACCTTGCCTACCCGCTGGTTCTTTTGTGCTCGCTCTGGTGGTCTTAGAAAAACAAATCAGTCAGGACATTAGCAGTTATTTAAATTGGTATCAGCAGAAACCAGGAAAAGCTCCTAAGCTCCTAATCTATGCTGCATCCAGTTTGCAAAGTGGGGTCCCATCAAGGTTCAGCAGCAGTGGATCTGGGACAGAATTCACTCTCACCATCAGCAGCCTGCAGCCTGAAGATTTTGCAACTTATTACTGTCAACAGTATAACAGCTACCCTCCCACAGTGTTACACACCCGAACATAAACCCCAGGGAAGCAGATGTGTGAGGCTGGGCTGCCCCAGCTGCTCCTCCTGATGCCTCCATGGGCTGAGAGTGTTCCTCAGATGCAGCCACACTCTGATGGTGTTGGTAGAGGGGACATGAAGTCACCTCTGCACCCGAATTCTTTTCTCTTTCTCAACACCACCTGTGCGGACATAGCAATACTTCTCCTGATTTAATAAAGACAGATTATGACACCTGAGGAGTCTAGTTTATGGCTTCAGTTGGAATTCATATAACAGAGAAGAAGCCACTATAGATATTCTAACCTGAAATTGTCTTAATAAAGAGAATTAGAGTAAACTACTAAAGTCTAAATAAAATGTGCAGATAAATCTCTAATGTTTTATTTGCAAAGAAATATTTGCCAAGTGGGGCATACAGGAAAACTCAGTGGTCTTCAATGTATTGGAAGAATGAAGAGAAAGTTACCTTTTTATGAAAAAGGGAAAATATTACCTATGGCTCTTGGGGAAAGTTCATTGGCACTAGTAAGGCTTGGGAGCTGGCAAGCTCAGGCTGATAAGCAGTGGTGGACAAATTGAAACCTAGAATAATAACAAGTTATCTCAGATGTTATGGATCAATTTGATTTCAGGTTACAAGAAGCCAAAGCAGTGAAGCTTGCAGAGAATTTTGTTTCTGAAATACCAGGGATTCGGTATAGATCCTGCTGCTCACCACACAAATCACTAAGACAACAAGTACTGTCAATGAACAGGCTTTAATCAGGTGCTGCACTCAAGGAGATGGGGCACCATTCACAAATGTATCTCCCTGACCAACTAAAGTTAGAGGTTTATATAGCAGGGAAGAAATGTGGAAAAACAGGAATTAGCGAGGGGTAAGGAAGATA
Source organism: Colobus guereza (assembly GCA_030247045.1). NCBI lineage: Eukaryota > Metazoa > Chordata > Mammalia > Primates > Cercopithecidae > Colobus > Colobus guereza. The sequence continues at coordinate 64,101,879 of CM058088.1, forward strand.
ATTTGGTCAATAGGAAGCAGGAGGTCAGTTAGGTAATCATAATGGGCAAGGGGTCTGATGTCTCACTGTCCCAATTCAGTGATATGTAAGTTTCAGCTCTTTGATAGTATCTGGGAGGCCTGTTCATTGGTTTACTGGCAGAAGAAAAAAAAACCCTCAGGTAAGACAGATGTAATTATCCTGAGTTTTAAGACTGGGGGTGTCAATTTCTATGTTTATTCAAAAAAACATAAACATTAGTTCCATGGGATAATGGGGCCTATTGCAATTGCATTCTAGAAACAATATTTTGTACCCTGAGTTCCTTTCCCCTCTGGTTTCTTGGCTCTGTTGGGTATGACAAGAATGACCAAATTCCTAAGATTCATTTTCACACTACAACTTTTCAAAGCCAAGGATATAGTAGTCATGAAAGCTGATATTAGAAGCAGGATTCTCTGGTGCTCCCTCAGAAAACAGAATGCATGTGCCCCTGAAGTATGGGCTGTTTAACCATGTGGTCCTCAGTCCTGTCTGGAAGCTTAGGGGTGGGGTGCTGATGCTCTCAGCTTCCTACAGCATCTTTCCAGGTGTTTCTCCAGTCCTCATCTCTGTCCCTGTGTCTGTCTTAGGTACCAATGGAGAATATTGAGTCATCCTTTTCTGACTTCCAAATCTTGTGGGAGGACCTCTTACTGGGCAACTCTATAAGAAACAAGAGAGGCAAAAAGGGATATTTATGTAAGTTAAAATGAGGCCCCTGTGAGACCTCGTGAGACCAAGGGTTCTTGGTCTCACACTGCTTTAGATAAAACACCACGGAAATACGTGGAGTGGTTTTAAGGAGAGAAAAGTTTAATATGCAAGAAGGAAGGAAGAAGAAAACAGCTAAACAGCTCCCCCATACAGAGACAGAGGGACGGGGATGGAGAAAACTCCATGAGCAGTGGAAAAGTGGCTGCTTATAGGAGGAGGCTGAAGGAGGTGGTGTCTGATTTGCATAGGGCTCAGGGGATTGGTTTAACCAGGCATGTCATTCACATAGCCTGAGAAAAAACTAGCCCTCCCATCCTAGCCATTTAATATGCAAATGTAGGGCACCATAATGTTCTACGCACATGGGGATATGTAGGGGCAGCCATGTTGCCAGTCACATGTGGGGGCAAGGAAGAAGAAGGTGGGAAGTGCCATGTTTGGGTGAACCTAGTTTCTCATGGCCTTTATTTGCACATCAAAGCTTGCAGCCTGACTCTAAGAGTCAGGACTTTCCTACTAGAAAAGAAACATTTTTGGAGTTGCTTTAAAAGAAACAAAACCTTCCCAAGGACCCCTTTTCCTCTCTATCTGCCTAAAATAATTTCTTTATAACTCCTATAGAACTTGGGTTCCAGAGACGAGGACATGGACATCTTTTGGGATGGGGACAGTATTCATTCCACCAAAAATTAATATATTTTTCAGATCTGTGAATCCAAACTAAGCCATCATATCCCTGTGACCTGCATGTATACATCCAGATGGCCTGAAGCAACTGAAGATCCACAAAAGAAGTGAAAATAGCCTTAACTGATGAAATTCCAACATTGTGATTTGTTCCTTCCCCACCCTAACTGATAGGATATAGTCTCCCCTGCCCTTAAGAAGATACTTTATAATATTCTCCCCCACCCTTAAGAATGTACTTTATATGGCTATCCCAAACCTGTAAGAACTAATGATAATCCCACCACCCTTTGCTGACTCCTTTTTCAGACTCAGCTCACCTGCACCCAGGTGAAATAAACAGCCTAGTTACTCACACAAAGCCTGTTTGGTGGACTCTCTTCACACAGACACATGTGACAATATTCCCCAAAATCGTCCTTATCTGAAGTAAAATTTAAAAAATAACAAAGTATTTTTATGAAGCAAGAGAGCCAGACAAAATCTAAGACTTAGTCAACTTGTGAGTCCTCTAACTTGTGAGTTTTAGCTGTTAAGGTGTGCTCACTCCACTGTCTCTACTGTAGACTTTTGGATATGTATATAGTTTTAGAGGATTTTTAAATTTGATGACCCAGTGTAAACAAAACAGTATCTGAGACAGGTCTCAATTTATAGGTTTATTTGCCAAAGATAAGGCTTATGGCCTGTGACACAACCTTAGGAGGTCCTGCAAACATGTGCCCAAGGTGGTTTCATTACACATTAGTTTTACACATTTTTTAGGGAGATGCAGAAATTACAGGCAAAGACACAAACCAATATACATAAGATAAACATCAGTTTGTCCTGGAAAGGTGGGATATCTTGAAGCAGGGGCTTCCTGGTCACAGGTGGATTCAAAGGTTTCCTGATTGGCAACTGACTGAAAGAGTTAAGCTCTGCCTAAGAATTGGATTTATCATAAAGAAGTGCTTGAGTTTAGATAAGGGGGCGCGGAAGCCAAAGTTCTTGTCATGTAGATGAATCCTATGGGTAGCAGACAAAGTAGGGAGGGGCTTATCAGACCTTAGAAAAAAAATGTCAGATGCTTTGGGAAACATTTAGTAAGGGGAGGAGATTCTCTGCAGAATGCAAATTTTCCTGACAACAGGCAGCTTTGCAGGGCCACTTCAGACTAGGTCAAAGAAATATTTTTAAGGTAAAATATTTTGATTTTTTTCAGGGCCTATTATCTGTCATGTTGGAGTAAGGTATCTTATTGCTACAAAGAGTCTGTTTTGTCACTCCAAAGATCTCTGTTGTGATGATAATGCTGGTCAGTTGTGTCTGAACTCCAAAGGGAGGAGAACATAATAAGGCACATCTAAATCCACCTGCCAGTCATGGCCTAACCTAGTTTTTCAGATTTCTCTGAAGTTCTCTCTGCCAAAAAAGAAGTCCATTCACCTGGTTGGTGGCTTACAACTTAATTTTTGGTTTCAACACACAGAAAAACAAAATCACTTCACAAATTCAATGAAAAATAGATTGGTAAAAACAAAACAAAACAAAACAAAAATTTAAGCTCTTCCTGAATATTCCTACATGTCAAAAAAAAATAAATTATTAGAATTCAGATGAGAAATACCCCTCATACAAAAGATTAACAATTTTTTTTTTTTTTTTAGTATCTTAGTTTGGCTCCACCAGCAATGAGGATTCCTGTTTAGGCAGCAAATTTACACTGGGAGGAAAGGAGGAAAGTGAGGAAGGGAACAGAAAATGAATGGTAAAAGACACATCAACAACCCACCTGACTCAGGAGAACTGAAGATCAACCACATGTGGAAACATGGACTAAATTCCTCTGGGCTGTTCCACCTGAGAGATGAGGAAGCTGGGGTACGTGTACACTTTTCACTCGTGTCCATGTGAAGAGACCACCAAACAGGCTTTGTGTAAGCAATAAACCTTTTTAATCACCTGGGTGCAGGCGGGCTGAGTCCAAAAAGAGAGTCAGCAAAGGGTGGTGGATTATCATTAGTTATTACAGGTTTTGAGATAGGTGGTCAAATTAGGAACAATGTTTTGTGGGCAAGGGTGGATCTCACAAAGTATACTCTCAAGGGTGGGGAGAATTACAAAGAACTTTCTTAAGGGTGGAGAGATTACAAAGTACATTGATCAGTTAGGGTGGGGCAGAAACAGTTAAGGCTATTTTCACTTCTTTTGTGGCTCTTCAGTTGCTTCAGGTGATCTGGGTGTATACGTGCAGGTCACAGGGGATATGAGGGCTTAGTTTGGGCTCAGAGGCCTGACATTCCTGTCTTCTTATATTAATAAGAAAAATAAAACAAAATAGTGGTGAAGTGTTGGGGTGGTGAAAAATTTTGGGGGTGGTATGGAGAGATAATGGGTGATGTTTCTCAGGGCTGCTTTGAGCAGGATTAAGGGCAGCGTGGAAACCTAAAATGGAAGAGATTAAGCTGAAGGAAGATTTTGTGGTAAGGGGTGATATTGTGGGATTGTTAGAAGAAACTTTTATCCTATAGAATGGTTGATGACGGCCTGGATACAGTTGTGGATGAACTGAGAAACTAAACAGAAGATACAAGATCCAAATAAAAGAAGGAGAAAAATAGGTATTAAAGGACTAAGAATTGGGAGGACCCAGGACATTCAATTAGAGAGTGCCCAAGGGGGTTCAGCGTAATTACTGGTTTGGTTAGCAAGCTTTTGGGCTCTATCCTTGAGTTTTTTTATGTTGTCATACACCAGACCAGATTGGTTTAGGTAACAACAACACTTCATTTAAGAATATACACAGTCCTCGTTTTTCAGCAGTGAGTAAGTCAAGACCTTGGCGGTTTTGGAGGACAACTGCAGCTAAAGAATCAACTTGGGCCTGGAGGACTGATAAAGTTTGTAATATGTCTGTGATGCTAGCAGGGAAGTCATTAGAGAGGCTACAGAAGGTTGTGACAGAGGTTGAAATGCCTGCTATTCCAGTAAGAGCAATAGTGGAGGCAGAAAGTCCTAAACCGACAAGCAAGGGAATTTGTGGAATAACCCTTTTTTGTCATGTCAGTGTCATGAGGGGAACTGGGAGCTCTTCGGTACCATTCGCAAATTGAATTTGGGAGTAAGGAAAACTAGTGTGCATGTGCCAGTCCAATTAGCAGGTAGACACATGTAGGTAGAGGATCCACAGAGGAAGAAGAGACCTTATGTGAGGCAAAACTGGAGATGCAAAGTAAAAAGATGAGAAGGAGTGCTGAAAGGGGTATCTTGTACCCAGACCCCTGGGAATCCAGCTAGCGTGGTAACCATCAGAGGTTGTAATGGGGACTGATGAGGTAACTGCGTAGAGAGGGAGGTTCGATTTTCATGGTGTATGAGAAAACGTTGAGTATCTACTAGCAATCTTTCACTGTTATTTTCAGGGCTGGGTATAAGTAAACAAGAAGAGGGCCTGGGAGGAGAGTCTGACAAGCAAGGGGATGGTAGCCAAGGATGGAGTGAAATACAGGGTAAGTGTCTTCCTAAGCAATAATTACAGCTAATGTTTTTAAGTTTGCCTCTATTGATAGAGGGCTTATCTGTAATATGGAGCTGGAAGGCTCCATTGTTTCAGTGATATGTGTAGATGGGCTTTGGAGATGAAGAGTAAAGGAACATTGAGAAGGTGAAAGATTACCCAGGGGAATTCCAGTGGGTCTTTGCCGAGAGATACATAAAGGAGCACCCACAGGAATAGTAGTTTGTGTTGTGAGAGGTCCAAATATGTGGGGAGTAGAGTTGATATAAGGAGAAAGGTTTTTTAAGTAAGTGTGGAGGAGGGTGGCAGCTTGCTGATGTGAAATGTCTGGGGAGGTCTTCCTGGACCTATCTAGAAAGTAAATGAGTTCTTCAGGAGGGTAAAGGTGAGGGCTATTAAAGGAAGTTCGGAGGTGTAAGGAGACAGCAGATGTTGTCCAGTCTGCATGTAAGGCAGGGACAGCTGTGTAGACACTGGAAGAAAGGGAAATGCAAAGCCAGAATTTGTTTGCTAAGGAGGGATTAGAAACAGCTAGGAGAGAATGGGTGAGGTTGATGGTGTGGTGGAGATAGCTGGGGAGATGTAGAAGGTGGCAAGAGAATGGGAATGAGATTAAGAGTGAGTATAAAAACAAAGAATAGAACTTCATCAGGGTGAAACTATTGGAGGATCCTCTGCCAGCAGAGATCATCTATCCACTCTAAAAGGGAGTTAAGAGTGGCAGTTTGGGGATAGCACCAAGAGATATCAGCTGTGATGGCTTGAAGGAACAGTGTAAACGGCAGTGTAAACAAGAGTAGGGCATTTGTAGGTAGTTGAGAATGGAGAATAGGAGTATGACTAGACAGAAGATAGTAGGGATGACTAGTTTTTGTGGCTCAGTCTAAGTAGTGTGGATGACTTTGTAAAGCCTTGTTGCAAAAAGTAGGGTAAGGACAAACAGACCTAACAGAATGAAGGGAGGTATTAGGCTCATAAGGGTTATTACTGTTCTTCAGAAATATGAGTGAGTTTGAGGGAAGTAGGGGACAGTACTTGAGACTTCCAGGAGGAAGAGGAGGGATTAGGCTGGCTGTCCAATGGACACAGCTTTATTCTGGAACTTAGAAGCTACATATCAATATTTATACTGACCCCATATCCTGCACCAGCATGCTGTTTTATGGGCTGAAAGGTTTCCTCACTATGCAAAGGTCCTCCATCATTAATGCTTCTTTAATAAAAACCCTTCTCAAGGCTGCTTTACTTCCAAAGGAAGCTGGAGTCATTTGAAAGGGCATACCACAAGAATATTTCACGTCAAAGCGTTTTGTAAAGTGTGTACCCACCCCATTGCTAAACCTAGCAACAAAGTGAAATAGGGCAAGGTTGAAAAACAACCCCCAGGACTAACTCAGACAAACAATTCCAGGAAACCAGAAACCAGAACAGACCGGGTAAACGAGCCCTGCCCTGCAAGCCCCTGATAAACGTCACCAGTGTTTCAAAAGAGTAACTGAAATATCAGAAATGGCGGGAACCAATCATAATCAGCCAAGTTGCCTTGTTCAAATGTCAGCCAATCATACGTCTGATTTGTACAAAATCCCCTATGACTCTGTGCCTGTTTACCCCTGACTATATAACGCTGTCCTGAGCCCAGTTGGGGAGCTCTTCCGCTCGTTGCGCGACCAGCGTGAGAGTTCCAGGTTCGAACCTGCAATAAAGATCCTTGCCATTTGGCTTTGACTCCAGACTCTGGTGGTCTTCTCTGGGGAATAAACGGTCTGGGCATAACACATTCACTGCAAGGGCCATCAGAAAGCATCAGATCCCATCGCTCAGAGCAGCGCTTGTATTGGTAAGGTAGCTAAAGAAGCAGCTAGCATTCCAACTTCTGTCCCTCATGGCCAGTTTTTCTCCTTCTCATCGGTCACTCCCACCTACTCTCCCACTGAAACTTCCACCTATCAATCTCATCCCACACAAGGCAAATGGTTCCTGGACCAAGGAAAATACCTCCTTCCACTCTCACAGGCCCATTCTAGTCTATTGCCATTTCATAACCTCTTCCATATAGGTTACAAGCCACTAGCCCGCCTCTTAAAACCTCTCATTTCCTTTCCATCATGGAAATCTATCCTTAAGGAAATCACTTCTCAGTGTTCCATCTGCTATTCTACTACTTCTCAGAGATTGTTCAGGCCCCCTCCCTTCCCTACACATCAAGCTTGAGATTTGCCCCCGCCCAGGACTGGCAAATTGAGTTTATTCCCAGGACTGGCAAATCGAGTTTACTCACATGCCTCGAGTCAGAAAACTAAAATACCTCTTGGTCGAGGTAGACACTTTCACTGGATGGGTAGAGGCCTTTCCCACAGGGTCTGAGAAGGCCACCATGGTCATTTCTTCCCTTTTGTCAGACATACTTCCTCAGTTTGGACTTCTCACCTCTATACAGTCCGATAACAGACCAGCCTTTACTAGTCAAATCACCCAAGCAGTTTTTCAGGCTCTTAGTATTCAGTGGAAGCTTCATATCCCTTACCATCCTCATTCTTCAGGAAAGGTGGAAAGGACTAATGGTCTTTTAAAGACACACCTCACCAAGCTCAGCCTCCAACTTAAAAAGGATTGGACTTTTACCTCTTGCAATCACCTGGGCGCAGGCGGGCTGAGTCCGAAAAGAGAGTCAGCAAAGGGTGGTGGATTATCATTAGTTCTTATAGGTTTTGGGATAGGTGTCCAGTGAAGAGCAATGTTTTGCGGGCAGCGGGTGGATCTCACAAAGTACATTCTCAAGGGTGGGGAGAATTACAAAGAACCTTCTTAAGGGTGGGGAGATTACAAAGTACATGGATCTGTTAGGGTGGGGCAGAAACAAATTACAATAGTGGAATGTCATCAGTTAAGGCTATTTTCACTTTTGTGGATCTTCAGTTGCTTCAGGCGACCTGGATGCATACGTGCAGGTCACAGGGGATATGATGGCTTAGCTTGGGCTGAGAGGCCTGACATACACATGATCCTGTCCTCATTGATTATGTGCTCTCTCTCTTGTTCTTTTTCAAGCTGCTCTAGCAGATTCTTTGTCACTGTGTAATTAATAAAAAACAGAAATTTATTTTCTCACACTTCTAGAGAATGAGAAATGTAAGATCAAGGCATGGGCAGGTTAATGTCAGCTTTCTCTGCTTTCAAGAAGATGCCTGAATTCTTGAGTTCTTAAAAGGAGGGAAGGCCATGTCTTAACGTGACAGACAAGCAGAAGAGAGAGTGAGATCCTAGACCCATAATCCCTGTTTATACTGGCATTAATGTATTCCACTAGAGGGCTCCACCCTCCTGACCTAAACACATCCCAATAGGCCCCAACAGGCAATACATTTACACTAGAATTATCTTTACCACAGATGGATTCTGGAGGACACAGGGAAAGCATAGAACTTGCCTAAGAGATAAACATTCCAGGCCAGCAGTGCATGCAGGCTGAGTTCTCTGCCCAAGATCATAAAGAACATAAGACATATATATGGCCATTGGAAGTCAGCAGAGGTACAGCAAAGGGAAAGCCCTAGATTACAGATGGGGACTGCTACATTCATCCTGGTACAGTTAACCCTTGAATAACTTGGGTTTGAAATTTGCAGATCCACTTATATTTTCTTCTGTGTGTGTCACCTGTGAGCAAGCACTTAATAAGTAATAAATACATTTTCTCATTTTTACGATCTTATTAATAACATTTTTTCTTTAGTATACTTTATTAAAAGAGTAGAGTATATAATATATCAACTATTTATTTCATCACTAAGCTTCTAGTCAAAAGTAAGCTACTAGTACTTAAGTTAGGGATGCAAAAGTTCTACACAGGTTTTCAACTGCACCAGCTGTCAGTGCCACAACCTCCACATTGTTCAGGGGTCAACTACTCTTTCAGTCTGTACCTGCATCTCTCAGGAACAGGATTCTGGCAGGTGGGTTGCAAGTAAAGGAATCCAGAAAATAACATCTCAAACTCTGCTGCATTGGTATTATGATTATGTGAAACCAAAGGCGTTTAGAAAGCAGCAAATGCACAAAAAGACTTTTCCTAAATATCCCTTATCTGCTTAAAGGCAGATTCTCCAGAAGGAAATCAATGGTCAAGAAAATTCTTCCTGGGAAATTTTATATCAGGGAAGATTAACACAAAACAGGAATCAAAAATAAAAGAGTTTGGAAGTTGATGCTTTACCCAGACACGCTATTACCTATTCTTTTGAGGATACACTTCCATTCTCGTCTTCTCTCCACATTGTCTACACTTTCCAATTCCCTCTTCGCTAGAGAGGAAGTATGAACAACTGGATATCATTGAGTTATCTGGGTAATCACCCTGCTATGATATCCCACTGCACTTTAAGTAAATTTTGTTTGCCTTTTCTCTTATTAATCTTTCTTTTGTCAGTTCATTTTCAGCAAACATTTAGAGGACAAATCGAACTTTCTTCCTTTCTCCCAGTATCAGTAAGTTCCCTTAAAATTCAGGGTGCTTATAAAGCAGCAGGAAGGTTTGTGCACAGGCTACAGCACTGTGATTTGGCTCCCCTAGTCAGGCATCAGTAAAATTTTGTATAGCCTTAGGCTGCAGCCCACTAAAGCTGATATAGTTGGATCCACTTCACCTGCTACTGAGCCAGGCTGGGACGTTTGGGGCACATTAGAGATGTGAGATATAATGAGTGCGAATCCCTGTCCAGTTTCATATGAATCCAACTGATTTCTCCATGTACATAGGCAATTGCTTGATAAGGGATTCAGGGTCTCTTTTCTAAAAATGTTAACAGGGTCGCTGGCATCTGGTTCAGGATGATGTCCCCAGTCACTGATGAAATGTAAAAGAGGAACGTGTCATTGATGGTGCATGGCAGGGACATGCTCCATGCCATGGCCACCCTCACTAAGAGAGATGAACATTAGGAAACAATACTCAATGGCAGGAAAGAAGGTAGACTATGAAGGTGCCCAAAACAAGAATAAGGTGCAGCCCATTTAGTCTCTGGGTATTACAGAGACCTGCAGCTCTTGATAATGGTGGATCTGTGAGTGCTGCATGCATTGAGGAAACATGGTATCATCTCTGTGCATCTGCAGTAAATTGCTTCATCTTATAGTGGTAAGAAAAATGGCATAACACCATTACTTAATACTTAACAAATACATATATAGCATCATGTCAATAAATTTTATTTTTCATTTTTTTAGAAAAGAATAATATTAAAATCACAGAAATGTTGCAATGATAGGAAAAAGTACCCACTTCCCTAATGAGAATCATATGACAGTCTTTTGAAGACCTGAGAATCCTACCATTTAACATTTTACTATGTATTTGCTACAAACAAGAATATTCTCCTAAACAATCCCCATACACCCATGAAATACATTACTCCATCGATCACTGAGGAATACTTCAAATTGTCAAAAAAAAAAAAAATACCTAAAAAATGTTTCTCATAACAAACTAGTCCCCAGTAGAAACGCATTTGTTGCAGACAAATTTGTGCTACCCTGGTCTTACCTGGGACACCAGGGGACACAGAGCTGGTGCTCAGTTACTGAGATGAGCCAGTTCTGCAGTTGTGCCCAGTCTGTCCCGTCCCCTCCTCATTTGCATGTTCTCAGAGCACATCGTCCTGACCTGGAGACTTATTAATAGGCTGGACAGACTTCATGCAGGAGTCAGACCCAGTCAGGACACAGCATGGACATGAGGGTCCCTGCTCAGCTCCTGGGGCTCCTGCTGCTCTGGTTCCCAGGTAAGGAAGGTGACACTAGCAGTTTACTCAGCCCAGTGTGTTCACTACTGCTTTACTATTCAGGGAAATTCTCTAACAACATGATTAATTGTGTGGACATTTGTTTTTATGTTTCCAATTTCAGGTGCCAGATGTGACATCCAGATGACCCAGTCTCCATCCTCCCTGTCTGCTTCTGTAGGAGACAGGGTCACCATCACTTGCCGAGCCAGTCAGGGCATTAGCAATTATTTAGCCTGGTATCAGCAGAAACCAGGGAAAGTCCCTAAACTCCTGATCTATGCTGCATCCACTTTGCAAAGTGGGGTCCCCTCAAGGTTCAGTGGCAGTGGATCTGGGACAGAATTCATTCTCACCATCAGCAGCCTGCAGCCTGAAGATTTTGCAGCTTATTACTGTCAACAGTATAACAGTAACCCTCCCACAGTGTTACACACCCGAACATAAACCCCCAGGGAAGCAGATGTGTGAGGCTGGGCTGCCCCAGCTGCTCCTCCTGATGCCTCCATGGGCTGAGAGTGTTCCTCAGATGCAGCCACACTCTGATGGTGTTGGTAGAGGGGGACATGAAGTCACCTCTGCGTCCCAATTTCTTTTTCTTTTCTCAGTCCCAGCTTCACAGACATAACAATGCTGTCTTTAATTAAACAATGCCTGATTTAATAAAGACACAGATCATGACAACTGAAGAGTCTAGTTTATGACTTCAGTTGGAAATCATATAGCAGAGAAGAAGGCACTACAGATCTTCTAAGCAGAAATTGTCTTAATACATAGAATTACAGTCTAAAGTACTGAAGTCTAAATAAAATGTAGAGATAAATCTCCAAATTTAATGTTTTATTTGCTAAGAAATATTTGCCAAATGGGGCATACAGGAAAACTCAATGGTCTTCAATATGTTGGAAGAACAAAGAGAAGGTAGAGTTTTTCGAAAAAGGGGAAATTATTACCTATTGTTTTTTGAGAAATTTTATTGACTCCAGTAAGGGTTGGGAGCTGGCAAGCTCAGACTGGCAAGCAGTGGTGGACTAATTGAATCCTAGAATTATATTATCTCAGAAGTTGTGGGTAAATTTTGATTTCAGGTTACAATAAGCCAAAGCAGTGAAGCTTGTAGAGAATTTTGTTACTAAAATGCCAGGGATTCAGTGAAGATCCTGCTGCTCAGCACATAGAAAACCAATCACTAAGACAATAGTATTGACAAGGAACAGGCGTTAATCAGGTGCTGCAGCCAAAAAATGGGACACCATTTGCAAATGTATCTCCCTGAACTACTAAAATTAGGGTTTATATAGCAGGGAAGAAATGTGGGAAAACAGGAATTAAGGAGGGGTAAGGAAATTAATTTGGTCCACAGGAAGCAGGAGGTCAGTTAGGCAATCATGATGGGTAAAGGGTCTGATGTCTCACTATCCCAATTCAGTGATATATAACTTTCAGCTCCTTGATTGTACCTAGAGGCCTGATGGTTAGTCTCCCAAAAAAGGAACTCAGATTAACAAACGTAACTATCTTGAGTTTTAAGACTGGGGGAGTCAATTTCTATGTTTATTCAAAAAATCATAAATATTAGTACCACGGGATAATACGGGCTATTTAAATTGCATTCTAGAAACAGTATTTTGTACCCTGAGTGCCTTTCCTCCCTGGTTTTTTGGCTCTGTTGAGTATGACAAGAATGATCGAATTCCTATGATTAACTTTTACGCTACAACCTTTTAAAACCAAAGATGTAATAGTCAGGAAAGTTGTTAGTAGAAGCAGGATTCTCTGGTGCTCCCTCAGAAAATGGAATGCGTCTGCCCCTGAAGTATGGGCTATGTAATCACGTGGTCCTCCGTCCTGTCTGAAAGCTTAAGGGTCGGGGTGCTGCTGCTCTCAGCTTCCTACTGCGTCTTTCTAGGTTTTTCTCCAGTCCTCACTTCTGATCTTGTGTCTGTCTTAGGTAATCAATGGAGAATATTGAGTCTTCCTTTTTTGACTTCCAAATCTCATGGGAGGGCTTCTTATTGGACAACTCTATCGGAAACAAGAGAGGCAAAAAGGGATATTTATGATAGTTAAAATGATGTTTCCCCCATGAGGCCACTTAAATAAATTATATTTAAAGCCACATGTTGAAAACATGTTCAGCTTTATTATTTTCTTATTAATGTAAATTTACATTTGCAAATATTTTCAGTATGGTAAAGGTTGAAAATGTAATTATTTGTCCATGGAATCATAAAACACCTCTATAATTAAATGAGGTAAACATTTTCTTAAAAATTTGTACTCACTGAAATAAAGGAATATATTTAAAACGTGTGAACCTATGTTAGAAATTATTGGACTTAAATTCAACTGTGCAGTTTGGTTTGGGATGTTGTTCACTCCTGTGAACTGCCACAAGAATCTTGAGTCATGTGTAGTCACTGCTGTTCAGCAGTTGTCTTCAGAAAATTGATATCTGTAGACTGAAGATGAGCTCAGTGCCGTGCAGAGAAATCACTCAGCTGAGCCCTTCCTTGATCAGCCAGATGACTGTGAACATGAGCATCCATGAACTTGAAAACAAATGTTTACTGTTATCAGCCACTGAGTTGTGTATTTAACCAGTTTCCAATCATTAATGCATGAAAGTCTACTGATACAGTATTTACACTTCTACTTGTATACACACACACACGTATTTTTTCTTAAATTGGTGGTGTAAAGGTGAATATTTAGTAATCAAATTATAAAGTTATTAAGAGAAAATTAATGACAAAATTAAAACTAATATTTCAATAAAAAGTTAAAATTCACTGCATTTGTAAAAAACGTGCATATACATAAGATACATAAAACTGAATGTATATTTATTTGATAAAATGTTGGCTACAAATATATATAGTATTCATATTTAAGTGCCTTTATTCTATTATATATGCAATATATGCCTGCTTATAAAATTATTATCTAAATTGAATACATTTAAAAAATTTTTGTTACATTCCATAAAAATTATATTCTGGACCACATATAGTTCATACTCTTGCTACAGAATATTTATTTGTAGCCTTTATTTTTAAAACTCTACCAAATGATTGTCTTAACATAAAATATTTTTCCAACCCAGTAGAGCTGCAAGGGCAAATTTTGAGCAATGTTGAATATTAACCATTACATCCTATGAAAGTCTTCGTTATGTTCATGCCCACAATGATGATATGCCAACTAGAGTTCTCACGTCAATGGATGCTGGATGGAGTCATATCAGTGCCATTGTCAAGGAAGCCCTGGAAATGTAAAAATCATAACAGTGGGTAATCTGCAAGGATTACATCGGATGATCACATTGCAAAGAGAAAGCATTTTACTTATGTTGGCTTTTGGTTTTTGACAGACCATCAGGCCTTAAAAGAAATGCAACAGGATGATTGCAGACAAAGCCATTCTGGAAGAGCTATGACTAGATGTTTCAAAAAATGAGCCATAATAAAAAGAAAATGCTTCCCAAGTGAATATTAATAGAAATGCCATTAATGAGCAAGGGGATTTTAATAATGAGGACTATTCAAAACATGAACTTCAGTCACCTTTCCTCACTTTCCCAGGGAGACTCATAAATCAATGTTATGGAGGTCCCTGTGGGGACTCAATAATATGATTTTCAAGTAACTGAGATTTACAGGGCAACTGGCTCTTCTGAACACCTAATTTGCCAAGAAGAATGACCCCCCTAACATAGTACCACATATCAGGACTCAGACTAACAACTGGAGTCAGGTGATTCTAGTGTCACTGGGTGCACCAGACTCAGATTTTGGACAGAAAAGTTTCCTGAAGCAGCCAACAGTTGTGCCTCTTTTTAATAGCAACTCCTTGCTTGTTGTAGGAAACTGATAGGAGCTGAGTATCTCAGAGCTAGAGCACCAGGCGTGATGCTGCTACCTTAACTACCGATTCTCACTTTGGTGCCTACAAACACAATCGATAAAACTGGACAGGCCCAACAGATCCAAATTATTAAATGGAAATGGTACAGTCAGAATCAGCCCTAACCAGGATCCCATAGGATCCATGTGCCCCATGAACAAATGGTAAGCTTTCTAGAAGGGAACAAACGACCCACAGGAAACTATTTAGATCTCCTTTGGCCACATAGAGTCAAAGATTCAGAGACACGCATGTAGCCACTATCCAGCCAGGGGATGGCATCTTTTGACTGACACAGAACAAGGACATTCTGCCCAATGGGACAAACTATATGGAATGATAGTAGCCTTATAGGCTGCCCCAACACTATATTTTGCTCCATTTCCACTAAATCATAGGCCATTGTCAACAACCCAGCCACCTGGTCAGGAAAATAGCAACTGAGTGACTAAACTATTAAAGGATCCCCTGTATAGGAAAAAGGACTATGGCAACAGTTTGCTTCCTGGACAGCTAAATATATGTCACTCAATTAGATGTTGGGGCTAGCATGGCCACCCTTGAGAGGACTCTATGTCATGTTTTTGGATATTCCATGAGATTTCACTCTGACCAAGAAACACCCTAAGTGTCTAACATGACACGGGCACACATGTCCAACATGACAATGGGCACACTCTCATGGAACACAATAGACCTTCTATGCAATTACCAACACCCTCCACTGTCTGCTGTACCAGGATAAACACCTCATGTATCCTAGAAATACAATTAGAGGTGATCATAAATCAGGCTCACTGGTTGTAAACAACGGGGCATCTGAAAGATTCTCCTTTCACCTATTTAACATCGTAGTCACTACTTTGTGGAGTCTTATCCTCCTGCCAGTGGTAGTAGCTTTCCTTGGCCCAATGAACTGCACTCTTACTATGGCTTAATAACCTACACTGAGATTGTGTAAGTCAAGGTGCTTCATCAATCTGTAAAGAAAAATCTCCACCTCCAGTTCAGGGGAAGTTGGTGGGCATATGCAATATGCTAGCTTTGCTAAGGGGGATGTCTAGGTGGTGGGGTACCTGCAAGACAGTTCCACAATGACCCTGACTGACTTAGTTCTCTCCACTTTCTTGCTTATTTTAAGAGTTCTCAAGAATAATTGTAGAATGTGCTGGAATTGTAATATCCTGAGATAGAGAGGAACTGACCTGAACAGACTACCTGTGCTCTATATCATTTTCCCATAGAATAGAATGCCCTTTAACCCTGTGTGTCTTGTTACCCCAGGATATAAAACCCAGAGTGGCTGCTTTCCCAGGTTCCTGAGCTGTGGTGAAAGGGGGGGACACATAGTCGACTCCATCAGCTCCATATGGCTTTCCTGTGCCTTGGGGGGCTGACCCATAGTAAGTCCAGGACTTTTGTGTTCCCTTGCTGCTTTTCTGTAAATGATAAACCCACTTCATGTAACTCGCTGTGTGGGGTGTTCTGTTCCCCAAGCTTAAGTACGCTGGTAACCAGTGCACAGTGAACCTGCTTCAAAGATGTCACTGACATAGAGAGAAGTGAAATGGAGGTTATTGGGGGTAGGGATAGAGGAAATGGTGGGAGAGTATTGTTTAAGTGGGATAAATATCAATTTTTATAAGATGAAAAGAGTTCTGGAGTTAGTATCAGTAATAATAGCAGAACAAAATGAATATACTTAATGCCATTTCGCTGCACTCTTAATAATGGTTTAGACAATTTTATGTTCTCTGTATTTACTATAGTTAAAAATTAACATCTTGATTATAATATTGTTGGCTCAGAAGACGTTGCTTTATTTTCTAATTTTCTCACCAAATGTTCATATATAATCACTTTATGATGTCATTGTTCACACATTTTAACAAATCGTGTGTGTGTGTGTGTGTGTGTGTGTGTGTGTGTGTGTGTGTATTTTGTAGACATGTGGTCTCCCTGTGTTGCCCAGGCTGGCATCAAATTCTTGGCCTTATGTGATTCTTCCTCCTCAGTTTCTCAAAGAGCTGAGATAACATGTCTGAGCCCGAGCACTTGGCCACAAGAAACAATTTATCAGAACATTTCATAGGAGACCTCTTCAAAACGTATATTCTATTGCAGTCACCTCCAAAGCCCATCTTCTAAGCCATGTTTCTGTACACAAGAGCACTTCTCCCTCTATGATGTGACATCCCCTCAGCCTGAAGTCACACAGACACATAAGAGAACAAGGCAAGGAGTTAATCCATCTTTATGAGTGGAAATCACTGCAAAGATCTGGCATTAATAGGGTTTAGGTGTTGCACCACTTCTCCACTAGTGAAACACCCTCTGATTTCTCTTCCTGGATTGTTTTCCAAGGTTTTCTAATATTTAACGCTAGAGCTGACATTAGAAGCTTTTTATCCTGAGTCTAATTGAATGCTATTTCACTCAAAATGTATTGCCTTAAGAAGTATGATTATAAATATTGAATAATGCCTGTTACTACTACCTACAGTCCCTTTAGATTTCCTGTTATCATCCTAAATATCATGACTTAGGAAAAGCGTTTGAAAGGGGTTTAGACAATATTGATTCTGATCTCAATATACTGATACATGTCAAGCACCCACAAAAGTCAAGAAAACTGTAAGAAAAACATGACTTAATGATCATTAGCCATTCTGGTCACTGTTGAGTGAAGATTAAGAAAAAGTCTTAAAAACAAGTAGCTGAAACATTGAGAACTCTCATGAATTCTGAGTAGAGATGTAAAATGGTACAACTACTTTGGAAAACAGTTTGGCAGAGTATTAAACACTCACTGTAAGACCCAGTAACTGCACTCTTAGGTATTTGTCCAAAAGAAGTAAAGAAATATTCATGCAAAGCCTTGTATAATAACGTTCATGGTAGTTTTATCCATAATAGCCCAAAGTGGAAACAACCCACATGGCCATCAGCAGGTGATGGGATACACCGTGAAATTACTAAACAGCTAAATAGTACTCAAAAGTAAAGAGGAACACCTCATGAGGACACAGGATGACATGAAAGAGCCTCAGAAACAACTATGCTGCACAAAGATCACCAGCCAAAAAAGAACATGTGTTATAATCCATTTATGTGAAATTCTTAAAAACAAAGTGATAACTATACTAACAATAAGTGGACCAAGGATTTTCTGTTCTCTGAGTTGGAAAGCAAGTTGATTTCTGAAGAGCAGGACAAAACGTTTTGGAGTTATAGAAATGTTCTGTGTATTGATTTTGGAGGTGCTTATAAGAATGCATATATTTATAAAAGTTTGTTCAACAGTACATTTAAAATCAGTGTATTTGATTGGAAATATTTTTTTTTCAATAAAATTGGTTAACAGTAAATAGTAATTGCAAATCCAATTAAGTAACATTGTCTTCACATCTTTTATTCTTGCAGTGTACTGGAAGCTACGTGAGCCAAAAGTTCTTCTGGTAGATAATCTCAGCTTGACACTAAAGAACTACCTATCTTCTGGCAAGATCTCTCTTTTCTAGGTATTTTTGGAATTTATTCTATAGAATAAGAATGTAAATATATTTCACAGATTAAATTGAAACAGTAGGCTTTTAATACACATTTTTTATTTATGTCAACTAAAAGTCTAAGCAAAATAAAAAGTCATTAAAAACTGGGAAAATATTTAAATGTGAGGAAATGTTATTTAAGTTAGGGAAAGAGATCCAACATACCTTATGGTTCATACAAAATTTCAGAAATTAAAATTGCCTATTGAGAGTTCTTAGGGTAAAAACTGTAATACTCTTTACCATGTGAGTTCACGAAATGTATAGATATGCAGATGGATTTCATTTTTCTCCCTTTTTCTTAAGATTTTTGTGTTTATGTTCATAACAGAAACCAGCCTTTAATTTCCTTGTTTTGTTGTATCTTTATTAATTTTTTGACTGGAGGACATTATGACCTCCTATAATAATTTTCAGAGTTTTTAATTCCTTGAACTTATGTGTGATTTTGATAAGTACCATGTCAGTAACCACCAAATATAAATTTTGAGTTTTCTTTCTGGGTTTTATTACAGATTTCTTGTTACTTTTGAGGTAAGAGGCAGGACTTGACTCTGGACCAGATATGAGGCTGACCAAAACAGGAACAGGGTTCTGAAAGCACCTCTCCATGAGACACGTTCACCAATGCCAGGACAGTTTACCATTGCCATAGTAACATCCAGAAGTCACAGCCCCTTGCCATGGAAACACCTGAAATTCCTGTTCCAGGCAACACCTGGAAGTTGGGGCAACACCACCCATTTTCTGAACAACACACCCCTAATTATCACGCGATTAAAGGTGGGTATAAATGTGACTGTAAAACTGCCCCTGGCTGCTCCTTTTGGCCCTCTGCCTATGAATTACCCTGCTCTGCAGGAGTAATCACAGAGCTGTAACACTGCTGCTGCCTCAATAAAGCTGTTTTCTTCTATCACCAGCTTATGCTTACATTCCTTCCTGAGAAAAGCCAAGAACTTGCCTTGCATCAGTATTGAGCCAGTCACTCACCGCTAAAGATGGTGAGAGGCAGTGTTTGATGTGGCAGTGAGATGGCGGAAACAGCGGAGAAACGACATCAAGACACAGCACGAGATGGCAGTTTACGAGAAGATGGACATAGCGATCAGCAATGGGCAAGACTGCCATTGGAGACATGGCAAGACAGTGACCAGTGAGAGAGGGTGAGACGGTGATCGCGCTACAGCCATCAAAGCTACAGAGTTGCTAATATTGCAGAGCTGTTAACACTGGCCAAAGGCTGTTTTAAGAGCCATCATCTTTCCTGACAGGTGGTGGAGCCGAGTGGATGGGCAAGTGGCCACAGAGCCACTGCTTCATGCAGGCCAGTTGCTCTGCGGACCAGTTCCCCCATGGGAGCCCAACCCACCCAAGCTGGGGAGCCTGGAGAGATCTTCATGCAGGCCCCACATTAGAGACTGCTTGGCACCATTTTGGCTCCTGCACACCTGTAAGCGTCCCCTCTGCCCACCTGCCCTATATCAGATGATCCAGGGAATAACACCTTTGGCTAGATTGTCAATTTGAAGTCCCCCATAGCATACCTGACTACATCCTCTTTGCTCCTTTTCTTAGTCATTTCTCCTCCAATGCCATTTTATTTATCCAACAGTCATTTTATCTTATTTTATCCCCTGATATATATGTTTGGTTTGCAGTTTTGGCATTGGCTTCCTGCTAATTATGTTTGTGCAATGATTTAAGGCAGAACACTTGGTTCTAAGAATTTTCCTGTTCTGTCAGCCTTAGGAAGTCAGTGTCACATTGTTCTGTAACCCAAACCAGGCCTTTGAGGCTCACTGTTGGCCACCCCACTGAGTTTCCAGGATTTTCTGCATTGGTCAGCCCCTGGATATTCCAGGGTTCCCTGGCATTTGGTGTGGGGACACTCCTAGGCTGATACTCGGGTACTCTGGGTTTTCAGCATTTGGTATTGTTGGCCACTCCCTGGATGCTTCAGGGTTTCCAGCATTAACATTCCTCCTAGGATTGTGGATTGGAGCCTCACCCTACACCCTACTGGAACCTTGGTTTGCCTTCTCTTGTTCTCTGCCCTAAGGTTACCATTTTCTGTAATGGTATTTTGTTTTATTGTTGTCACATTATTTATACCTTTTCTTTACATTTTACTTAATAAAATACTGCTTTAAAGCCAGGTACAGTGGCTTATTCCTGTAATACCGAAAGTTTGGAAGGCTGAGGTTAGCAGATCATTTGAGGTCAGGAAAGAGATCCAACATACCTTATGGTTCATACAAAATTTCAGAAATTAAAATTGCCTATTGAGAGTTCTTAGGGTAAAACTGTAATACTCTTTACCATGTGAGTTCACGAAATGTATAGATATGCAGATGGATTTCATTTTCTCCCTTTTTCTTAAGATTTTGTGTTTATGTTCATAACAGAAACCAGCCTTTAATTTCCTTGTTTTGTTGTATCTTTATTAATTTTTTGACTGGAGGACATTATGACCTCCTATAATAATTTTCAGAGTTTTTTTAATTCCCTTGAACTTATGTGTGATTTTGATAAGTACCATGTCAGTAACCACCAAATATAAATTTTGAGTTTTCTTTCTGGGTTTTTATTACAGATTTCTTGTTACTTTTGAGGTAAGAGGCAGGACTTGACTCTGGACCAGATATGAGGCTGACCAAAACAGGAACAGGGTTCTGAAAGCACCTCTCCATGAGACACGTTCACCAATGCCAGGACAGTTTACCATTGCCATAGTAACATCCAGAAGTCACAGCCCCTTGCCATGGAAACACCTGGAAATTCCTGTTCCAGGCAACACCTGGAAGTTGGGGCAACACCACCCATTTTCTGAACAACACACCCCCTAATTATCACGCGATTAAAGGTGGGTATAAATGTGACTGTAAAACTGCCCCTGGCTGCTCCTTTTGGCCCTCTGCCTATGAATTACCCTGCTCTGCAGGAGTAATCACAGAGCTGTAACACTGCTGCTGCCTCAATAAAGCTGTTTTCTTCTATCACCAGCTTACGCTTACATTCCTTCCTGAGAAAAGCCAAGAACTTGCCTTGCATCAGTATTGAGCCAGTCACTCACCGCTAAAGATGGTGAGAGGCAGTGTTTGATGTGGCAGTGAGATGGCGGAAACAGCGGAGAAACGACATCAAGACACAGCACGAGATGGCAGTTTACGAGAAGATGGACATAGCGATCAGCAATGGGCAAGACTGCCATTGGAGACATGGCAAGACAGTGACCAGTGAGAGAGGGTGAGACGGTGATCGCGCTACAGCCATCAAAGCTACAGAGTTGCTAATATTGCAGAGCTGTTAACACTGGCCAAAGGCTGTTTTAAGAGCCATCATCTTTCCTGACAGGTGGTGGAGCCGAGTGGATGGGCAAGTGGCCACAGAGCCACTGCTTCATGCAGGCCAGTTGCTCTGCGGACCAGTTCCCCCATGGGAGCCCAACCCACCCAAGCTGGGGAGCCTGGAGAGATCTTCATGCAGGCCCCACATTAGAGACTGCTTGGCACCATTTTGGCTCCTGCACACCTGTAAGCGTCCCCTCTGCCCACCTGCCCTATATCAGATGATCCAGGGAATAACACCTTTGGCTAGATTGTCAATTTGAAGTCCCCCATAGCATACCTGACTACATCCTCTTTGCTCCTTTTCTTAGTCATTTCTCCTCCAATGCCATTTTATTTATCCAACAGTCATTTTATCTTATTTTATCCCCTGATATATATGTTTGGTTTGCAGTTTTGGCATTGGCTTCCTGCTAATTATGTTTGTGCAATGATTTAAGGCAGAACACTTGGTTCTAAGAATTTTCCTGTTCTGTCAGCCTTAGGAAGTCAGTGTCACATTGTTCTGTAACCCAAACCAGGCCTTTGAGGCTCACTGTTGGCCACCCCACTGAGTTTCCAGGATTTTCTGCATTGGTCAGCCCTGGATATTCCAGGGTTCCTGGCATTTGGTGTGGGGACACTCCTAGGCTGATACTCGGGTACTCTGGGTTTTCAGCATTTGGTATTGTTGGCCACTCCTGGATGCTTCAGGGTTTCAGCATTTGGTATTGTTGGCCACTCCTGGATGCTTCAGGGTTTCAGCATTAACATTCCTCCTAGGATTGTGGATTGGAGCCTCACCCTACACCCTACTGGAACCTTGGTTTGCCTTCTCTTGTTCTCTGCCCTAAGGTTACCATTTTCTGTAATGGTATTTTGTTTTATTGTTGTCACATTATTTATACCTTTTCTTTACATTTTACTTAATAAAATACTGCTTTAGTCATATTTTGTTTACTAACAATTGCTTACAATCCACTTTCATAATGTCTTGCTACCTCTACTTACACCTTCTATGCAGGAAGTGGAAATCTGAGACAAGAGTAATGATGGCTTTGTCACTTTCCTCTTGTTGGACTTAGAAAACTTTATGTGTCCAGTAGAAATCCTTGTTAGATGAGGGACAATGGCGAGCATCACAGAGGCCTTCCACCAGGGTATCTATTTGGCAATTGGAGCAAATTCAAATTCAGCTTAAAGAAAAAGAAACTCATTTTCTGTCACAACTCTGCTTGGGTTCAACACAAATTAGAAAACCAACAGACTTGTCTTAAACATGATACATTATAATGCTATTTTACAATTAGACTTATTCTGTAAAAAAAGAAAAAAAATGGTCCCTTTTGTACATGCTTTTATGGCCCTTTACTCCCTCCTGTTATTTCCAGACACCAGGAAGCCACACCTTGAGGATCCGCTCCAAGCTGCTCTCCCTAGATGGCCTACATGGCCTCCCCAGAGTCTCCTCAGTCCCCCAGGTCTGAGGGAGGTCCCACCAGTTCTCTAACCTATGATTTTAACCTAAGGCCATCAAGCACCCCTTCCCCTTATCCAACTAGCACCTGCCTAAACTCCTTGCTATGAGACCTTAAACTCGTAAGAATCACTCTTAAACACGGCCTCGAAAGTTTTCAACAACAGGGACAGGACCAAAGAGGTGGAGATAAAAAAAAAAAAAGAAATAGCCAAAAGCACAATTATTAGCAGCTGCTTTAAAATCCTGCCACCTCAGGGCTCCCCATCCCAAGAAAGTGTTATAAGATTAGTGTCTAGGATGCCCACATGAGAGTCTCCAATGTATCAGCCCTTCAGCCAGAATCAGTGTGCCTACTATTAATATAAACAAAAGGGACATTGACAATAAGAATGTCTTAAGTGAAATGGCTCCCCGTCAATACTAGAACTAACCTTCTTTCACTAGCCCCAAATAGCTGCCTTGCTCTAGCAAAATTGATACAGCTCCGATGACTGGAGGAACATCAGTGTCCTTAGCCTCACGCCAATTTAAATAAAACAACACCGACACATGTGGAGTGGTTTTAAAGAGCGGAGAGTTTAATAGGTAAGAAAGAAGGAAGAAGCTCCCCTACACAGAGATGGAGGGAGGGTGGCTCCAAGCAGAGACAGGAAACCCAAAGTGTGGCTGAAAACAGCCAGTAACATGAGGAGGCTGGAGGAGGTGGTGTCTGATGTGCATAGGACCCAGGGGATTATTTTGACCAGGTATGTCATTCGCATAGCTGCAAAAAGCTGGCCCTCCCACCCTAGCCTTTTAATATGCAAAGGCAGGACACAGTGATGTTCTACACTCATGGGGATATATGGGGGTGGCCATGTTGCCAGTCATACGCGGGGACAAGAAGACTTCAGGAATTGCCATGTTTGGGTGGACCCAGTTTCTGACGGTCTGTATTTGCATATCAAAGCTTGCCAGCCTGGCTCTAAGAGATGGGGCTTTCCTTCTAGAAAAGAAACATTTCTGGAGCTGCTTTAAAAAAACAAAAACGTCCCAAGAACCCCCTTTCCTCTTTATCTGCCTAAAATAATTTCTTAATAATTCCTCTAACAAAATTACCAGGAGTCCCAGACCCTTAACCTGATGGATAGCTTTTTTACTGGTGGAAAAGTGGACATTGGAACATCTTTCTGGTGTCTCCATTGCTGAGTGAGCTCTCTAGTGGCTCATGAACTCTGGGATCTCCCTTTGAGCAACGTGGTCCACCCCTTGTTTCCTTATTTCATGTTTTGCTATCCCTTCCCTACCTCTTCCTGTCTTTCATACCTATTGTGGCAAACAAAGTTTAGCCAGGTTGACAGGTCTTGGTTTTGTAAATAACTTGGATCCAGCTGTTTTGTATAAGTCACCTAGTTTGTAAGGTATGTTTTGTGTCTACCATGCTATCAAATTGGCTTATAAATAAAAGACCACTCATAGTCTATACCTGTTAGTTTGAAGAGAATGTTGTCTTTTCTAAAATTTAACGTTAAGATTTGTACTAAGGCAAGCCACTAATGTCGGTAGGCTTTAAAATGGTTAAAATGACTTTAACTAGTGAGCTTTTTGTATAGCTAAAATCATAAAAATTGTAGAATGGTTTTCATCTATAGAATGCCAATGAAGCAGCCTCCTTATCTGGGGTAAATACCAAGGTTCTTGCTCTCATGGCCAAGGAGATCGAGGACACACACACACACAGAGCGAGTTTGGAGCAAGAGTTTAACAGCAAAAAGACAAGAATAGCCCTCCATCACAGAGAGGGGTCTCGAGCAGGCTGCCAAGTCATAGTAAAAATGTCAGGGTTCGTATGAATAGGCTAGTGAGGAGGAGTGTCTTATCTTCCCAAGGCCTGAAGATTTAGTTTGGACCAGTTGTTCTATCTGTATAGAGCAGAGTTGTCTATTAGCTTTTACTCTTAGCCTGTGTTTCTTTGTTTTGCTTATCTGGGAGGGTGAGTTTCTGTGTCTGTTTCCAGACATCTTCTTGCAGCTCTAGGCATTCCCCCAGTCTGCTTTTAGCTTCCCTATCTTAGTGTGCCTAGAGGGAAAGGAATATGCTTATTAAGGCGCCCTGTTTTACAGGGGCTCATTGTATAAGTGTGAAGCTTGGTGATTACCCAGGAGACTCCCCCTACTTCCCTTCTGTGCCCCAGCTGTCTAATCGGTGTTTTACAGCCTGAACTTTCAGGCTACCTTTTGTTGGAAAAGAAACTGTTTCTTTGAGCTGCATGACATTAGAAAGGGGGTTATTTTTGAGCTGCTTTCCATTAGAAGGAAAGTTTGCTGCTGGGGCTCGCTTTACCCTCACTGTCCACCTAAATAATTTCTTTCTGCCTCCTACAACACCAATGTCTAGTGGGCAGCTTATCATTTCTTGCTTCCTAGGTATATATCAAATGTGTCAAACAAATGCAATATTTATTGGGAAAATAATTTTTGTCTAATTTGGAAGTTATTAAAAGGAAGTTTCAAAATATGAGGAAACCACTAAATAAAGAGAGATATGAGGAGAGTTATAGGTGGAAGATATATGTTTTTTCAGGGAAGGATGTAAAGGAAGAATAACTTTGTGTGAAAAAGGATCTTGTATGATAAATTCTCATCCTAGAGTAAAATGACTAATTTTCTAAGAAAGGTATCGTATAGGTGAAGTTAGAAAGTTCAAGCATGTTATAAGGAGTCTGTGTAAGTCAAGGTAAGGTTTGTGAACAGAAATTTATGAAAGAAATTTTGTGTATGATTAAGCCTGCTATAATTGAAAAATTGTGTGTGGTACACCCTAGGCTGATACTCGGGTACTCTGGGTTTTCAGCATTTGGTATTGTTGGCCACTCCTGGATGCTTCAGGGTTTCCAGCATTAACATTCCTCCTAGGATTGTGGATTGGAGCCTCACCCTACACCCTACTGGAACCTTGGTTTGCCTTCTCTTGTTCTCTGCCCTAAGGTTACCATTTTCTGTAATGGTATTTTGTTTTATTGTTGTCACATTATTTATACCTTTTCTTTACATTTTACTTAATAAAATACTGCTTTAGTCATATTTTGTCCACTAAGAAATGCTTACAATCCACTTTCATAATGTCTTGCTACCTCTACTTACACCTCCTATGCAGGAAGTGGAAATCTGAGATGAGAACAATGAAGGCCCAATCACCTGCCCTCTTGCTAGACTTAGACAAACTTCTGTGTCCAGGAGAAATCCTTGTTAGACATGGGGACAATGGCGAGCATCACAGAGGACTTGCCACTATGGTGTCTATTAGGCTATTGGAGCAAATTCAAATTCACCTTAGAGAAAAAGAAACTCATTTTCTATCACAACACTGCTTGGGTTCAACACAAATTAGAAAACCAAGAGACTTGTCTTAAACATGTTTCCATACATTTTAATGCTATTTCACAATTAGACCTATTCTGTAAAAAAGAAGAAAAATGGTCTCTTGTGTACATGCTTTTATGGCCCTTTACTCCCTCCTGTTATTTCCAGGCACCAGGAAGCCACACCTGGAGGATTCCCTCTTTGCTGTTCTCCCTAGATGGCCTACAAGGCCTCCTCGGAGTTTCCTCTATCCCCCAGTTCTGAGGGAGGTCTGACCAGTTCTCTAACCTATGATTTTAACCTAAGGCCATCAAGCACCCCTTCCCTTATCCAACTAGCCCCAGCCTATACTCCTTGCTATGAAACCTTAAACCCTTATGAGCCACTCTTAAACCTGGTCTCTAAGGTTTACAACAATAGGGACAGGACAAAAGAGGTGGAGATAATAAGAAGAAATAGCCACAAGCACAATTATTAGCAACTGCTTTAAAACCCTGCCACCCCAGGGTTGCCCATCCCAAGAAAGTATTACAAGATCAGTGTCTAGGATGCCTAGATGAGAGCCTCCAATGTATCAGCCCTTCGGTCAGAATCAGTGTGCATACTATTAATATAAGCAAAAGGGATATTGGAAATAAGAATGTCTTAAGCGTCCCTGGTGGGAGAGGAATTGGCTCCCCGTCAATACCAGAACTAACCTTCTTTCACTAGCCCCAACTAGGTGCCTTGCTCTAGTAAAATTGACACAGCTCCGATGACTGAAGGAATACCAGGGTCCTGAGTCTCACGACGATTTAGATAAAATGACACCGACACGCATGGAGTGGTTTTAAGAAGTGGAGAGTTTAATAGGCAAGAAAGAAGGGAGAAGCTTCCCTACACGGAGACAAAGGAAGGGGCCTCCAAGCAGAGACAGGAAACCCCAAGTGTGGCGGAAAACAGCCGGTTATATGGAGAGGCTGGAGGAGGTGGTGTCTGATTTACATAGGGCCCAGGGGTTTGTTTTGACCAAGTATGTCATTCACATAGCTGCAAAAAGCTGGCCCTCCCACCCTAGCCTTTTATTATGCAAATGCAGGGCACAGTGATGTTCTATACACATTGGGATTTGCAGGGGTGGCCATAGTGGGGACAAGGAGAAGACTGCAGGAATCACCATGTTTGGGTGGACCCAGTTTCTAATGGTCTGTATTTGCATATCAAAGCTTGCCTACCCTGCTCTAAGAGCTGGGACTTTCCTTCCAGAAAAGAAACATTTCTGGAGCTGCTTTAAAAAAAAATATTCCAAGGACCTCTTTTCCTCTCTATCTACCTAAAATAATTTCTTAATAACTCCTATAACAAAATTATTAGGCATTCCATACCCTTAACCTGATGGATAGCTTTTGTACTGGCAGACAAGTGGCCAGTTGAACATCTTTCTGGTGTCTCCACTGCTGAGTGAGCTCTCTAGTAAAGCTCCAGATAATTCTGGGGTCTCCCTTTGAGCAACGTGGCCCACCCCCTACCTTCCTTATTTCATGTTTTGGTATCCCCTTCCCTACCTCTTCCTGTCTTTCATACCTATTGGGGCAAAGTTTAGCCAGGTAGACAAGTCTTGGTTTTGTAAATAACTTGGATTCAGCTGTTTTGTGTAAGTCACTTAGTTTGTGAGGTACGTTTTGTGTCTACCATGCTATCAAATTGGCTTATAAATAAAAGACCACTCATAAATTAAACAAATAAGACTAGTCTGTACCTGTTAGTTTGAAGAGAATGTTGTCTTTTCTAAAATTTAACTTTAAGATTTGTACTAAGGCAAGCCACTAATGTCGGTAGGCTTTAAAATGGTTAAAATGACATTAACTAGTGAGCTTTTTGTATAGTTAAAATCATAAAATTGTAGAATGGTTTTCATCTATGGAATGCCAATGAAGCAGCCTCCTTGTCTGGGGTAAATACCAAGGTTCTTGCTCTCACGGCCAAGGAGATCAAGGTCACGGACACACACACCCATACACACACACACAGAGTTTGGAGCAAGAGTTCCATAGCGAAAAGAATAGTCCTCCGTCACAGAGAGGGGTCTCGAGCAGGCTGCCAAGTTGTAGTAAAACTGTCAGGGATTGGAGCCTCACCCTACACCCTACTGGAACCTTGGTTTGCCTTCTCTTGTTCTCTGCCCTAAGGTTACCATTTTCTGTAATGGTATTTTGTTTTATTGTTGTCACATTATTTATACCTTTTCTTTACATTTTACTTAATAAAAATACTGCTTTAAAGCCAGGTACAGTGGCTTATTCCTGTAATACCGAAAGTTTGGAAGGCTGAGGTTAGCAGATCATTTGAGGTCAGGAGTTCAAGATGAGCTGGGCCAACACGGTGAAACCTGTCTCTACTAAAAATACAAAAAGTGAGCCAGATGTGGTGGCGCCTGCATGTAATTCCAGCTACTTGGGAGGCTGAGGCATGAGAATCGCTTGAACCCAGGAGGAGAAGGTTGCAGTGAGCCGAGTTCCCACCACTGTACTCAATCCTGGGTGACAGATTGACGCACTGTCTCAAATAATAATAATAATAATAAATAAAATAATAAAAATACTGCTTTAGTCATATTTTGTTTACTAACAATTGCTTACAATCCACTTTCATAATGTCTTGCTACCTCTACTTACACCTTCTATGCAGGAAGTGGAAATCTGAGACAAGAGTAATGATGGCTTTGTCACTTTCCCTCTTGTTGGACTTAGAAAACTTTATGTGTCCAGTAGAAATCCTTGTTAGATGAGGGGACAATGGCGAGCATCACAGAGGACTTGCCACCAGGGTATCTATTTGGCAATTGGAGCAAATTCAAATTCAGCTTAAAGAAAAAGAAACTCATTTTCTGTCACAACTCTGCTTGGGTTCAACACAAATTAGAAAACCAACAGACTTGTCTTAAACATGATACATTATAATGCTATTTTACAATTAGACTTATTCTGTAAAAAAAGAAAAAAAATGGTCCCTTTTGTACATGCTTTTATGGCCCTTTACTCCCTCCTGTTATTTCCAGACACCAGGAAGCCACACCTTGAGGATCCGCTCCAAGCTGTTCTCCCTAGATGGCCTACATGGCCTCCCAGAGTCTCCTCAGTCCCCAGGTCTGAGGGAGGTCCCACCAGTTCTCTAACCTATGATTTTAACCTAAGGCCATCAAGCACCCCTTCCCTTATCCAACTAGCACCTGCCTAAACTCCTTGCTATGAGACCTTAAACTCGTAGAATCACTCTTAAACACGGCCTCGAAAGTTTTCAACAACAGGGACAGGACCAAAGAGGTGGAGATAAAAAAAAAGAAATAGCCAAAAGCACAATTATTAGCAGCTGCTTTAAAATCCTGCCACCTCAGGGCTCCCCATCCCAAGAAAGTGTTATAAGATTAGTGTCTAGGATGCCCACATGAGAGTCTCCAATGTATCAGCCCTTCAGCCAGAATCAGTGTGCATACTATTAATATAAACAAAGGGACATTGACAATAAGAATGTCTTAAGTGAAATGGCTCCCCGTCAATACTAGAACTAACCTTCTTTCACTAGCCCCAAATAGCTGCCTTGCTCTAGCAAAATTGATACAGCTCCGATGACTGGAGGAACATCAGTGTCCTTAGCCTCACGCTAATTTAAATAAAACAACACCGACACATGTGGAGTGGTTTTAAGAAGTGGAGAGTTTAATAGGCAAGAAAGAAGGAGAAGCTCCCTACACAGAGATGGAGGAGGTGGCTCCAAGCAGAGACAGGAAACCCAAGTGTGGCTGAAAACAGCCAGTAACATGAGAGGCTGGAGGAGGTGGTGTCTGATGTGCATAGGACCCAGGGATTATTTTGACCAGGTATGTCATTCACATAGCTGCAAAAAGCTGGCCTCCCACCTAGCCTTTTAATATGCAAAGGCAGGACACAGTGATGTTCTATACACATTGGGATTTGCAGGGGTGGCCATAGTGGGGACAAGGAGAAGACTGAAGGAATTGCCATGTTTGGGTGGACCCAGTTTCTGACGGTCTGTATTTGCATATCAAAGCTTGCCAGCCTGGCTCTAAGAGATGGGGCTTTCCTTCTAGAAAAGAAACATTTCTGGAGCTGCTTTAAAAAAACAAAAACGTCCCAAGAACCCCCTTTCCTCTTTATCTGCCTAAAATAATTTCTTAATAATTCCTCTAACAAAATTACCAGGAGTCCCAGACCCTTAACCTGATGGATAGCTTTTTTACTGGTGGAAAAGTGGACATTGGAACATCTTTCTGGTGTCTCCATTGCTGAGTGAGCTCTCTAGTGGCTCATGAACTCTGGGATCTCCCTTTGAGCAACGTGGTCCACCCCCTTGTTTCCTTATTTCATGTTTTGCTATCCCCTTCCCTACCTCTTCCTGTCTTTCATACCTATTGTGGCAAACAAAGTTTAGCCAGGTTGACAGGTCTTGGTTTTGTAAATAACTTGGATCCAGCTGTTTTGTATAAGTCACCTAGTTTGTAAGGTATGTTTTGTGTCTACCATGCTATCAAATTGGCTTATAAATAAAAGACCACTCATAGTCTATACCTGTTAGTTTGAAGAGAATGTTGTCTTTTCTAAAATTTAACGTTAAGATTTGTACTAAGGCAAGCCACTAATGTCGGTAGGCTTTAAAATGGTTAAAATGACTTTAACTAGTGAGCTTTTTGTATAGCTAAAATCATAAAAATTGTAGAATGGTTTTCATCTATAGAATGCCAATGAAGCAGCCTCCTTATCTGGGGTAAATACCAAGGTTCTTGCTCTCATGGCCAAGGAGATCGAGGACACACACACACACACACACACAGAGTTTGGAGCAAGAGTTTAACAGCAAAGACAAGAATAGTCCTCCATCACAGAGAGGGGTCTCGAGCAGGCTGCCAAGTTGTAGTAAAACTGTCAGGGTTTGTATAAATAGGCTAGTGAGGAGGAGTGCCTTATCTTCCCAAGGCCTGAAGATTTAGTTGGGACCAGTTGTTCTATCTGTATAGAGCAGAGTTGTCTATTAGCTTTTACTCTTAGCCTGTGTTTCTTTGTTTTGCTTATCTGGGAGGGTGAGTTTCTGTGTCTGTTTCCAGACATCTTCTTGCAGCTCTAGGCATTCCCCCAGTCTGCTTTTAGCTTCCCTATCTTAGTGTGCCTAGAGGGAAAGGAATATGCTTATTAAGGTGCCCTGTT
The DNA here is from genome assembly GCA_030247045.1 of Colobus guereza. NCBI lineage: Eukaryota > Metazoa > Chordata > Mammalia > Primates > Cercopithecidae > Colobus > Colobus guereza. The sequence goes on from CM058088.1 coordinate 64,133,385, forward strand.
TTACAGGGGCTCATTGTATAAGTGTGAAGCTTGGTGATTACCCAGGAGACTCCCCCTACTTTCCTTCTGTGCCCCAGCTGTCTAATCTGTGTTTTACAGCCTGAACTTTCAGGCTGCCTTTTGTTGGAAAGGAAATGATTTCTTTGAACTGCATGACATTAGAAAGGGGGTTATTTTTGAGCTGCTTTCCATTAGAAGGAAAGTTTTCTGCCGGGGCTCGCTTTACCCTCACTGTCCACCTAAATAATTTCTTTCTGCCTCCTACAACACCAATGTCTAGTGGGCAGCTTATCATTTCTTGCTTCCTAGGTATATATCAAATGTGTCAAACAAATGCAATCTTTATTGGGAAAATAATTTTTGTCTAATTTGGAAGTTATTAAAAGGGAGGTTCAAAATATGAGGAAACCACTAAAGAGAGATACGAGGAGAGTTATAGGTGGAAGATGTATGTTTTTTCAGGGAGGGATATAAAGAAAGAGTAACTTTGTGTGAAAAAGGATCTTGCATGATAAATTCTTGTCCTAGAGTAAATTGACTAATTATCTAAGAAAGGTATAGTATAGGTGAAGTTAGAAAGCTCGAGCATGTTATAGGGAGCCTGTGTAAGTCAAGGTAAGGTTTGTGAACAGGAATTTATGAAAGACATTTTGTGCATGATTAAGCCTGCTATAATTGAAAAATTGTTTGTAGTAGACTTTCTAGAAAATGGTCTGCATATTGAAACTGGTTTTTTTTTAAATTATTGATTTGCTAAATTATAGAAATTTTGTTTTTGAGGCTGGATGCAGTGACTTGTTCCTATAATTCTGGTATTTTGGGAGGTTGAGGTGGGTGGATCACTTGAGGTCAGGAGTTTAAGACCAGCCTGGCCAAAATGGTAAAACCCCATCTCTACTACAAATACAAAAATTAGCCAGAAGCAGTGGTACATACCTGTAATCCCAGCTACTTGGGAGGCTGAGGCAGGAGAATGACTGGAACCTGGAGGCGGAGGTTGCAGTCAGCCAAGACTGCCCTACTGCACTCCAGCCTGGGTGACAGAGTGAGACTCCATCTCAAAAAAAAAAAAAGACAGAAAATTTTGATTTTGATACAATGATGAGATTCTTTTAAAACTTCTGAGATTGGTGTCTTAGAGTTTCAACTGTTATGTTTTGCTGCTTTTAGCTTGTTCTCCCTTTAAAAAGACCTGGGATCATTGCTGTCTCCTTTAGCTTCTTCATCAGCTCCTGTGACTTTTTCACCTCCAGTTCTGACTGTTGTTGTGGCCTTGATGCTAAAGTGTTTTGTCTTAGAGGTCTGTGGAAGCAACGTTTTCTCCCACTATAGTATTATTCTATGTGCTTAATGTTTCTTAACATATGTAACCTTATTTGGGTCTTTACTTTTTTATTTTTATACTGCTTTAAAATATTAGTTTTTCTTTGAGGTGGAGTCTCACTCTATCGTCCAGGCTGGAGTGCAGTGGTGTGATCTCGGCTTACTGCAACCTCTGCCTCCTGGGTTCAAGTGATTCTCCTGCCTCAGCCTCCCAAATAGCTGGGACAACAGGCACCCGCAACCACACCAGGAAAATTTTTTGTATTTTTAGTAGAGATAGGGTTTCACCATGTTAGCCAGAGTGGTCTCGATCTCCTGACCTCTTGATCTACCCACTTAAGGGCTAATGAGTGCCTTCCCACCTCCATTCTGTCTGGCCTAGAATATTTAATTGGTTATACATTTTTTTATTCCAAGCCCCTTGTCCAAAGGAACTACCAAAGAAACCTAAAAAAGTCTAATTCAGGCCATGGTGGGGAACAGGGAGTCAGATACACCTCGCTCTACTCCATTTTAAATTGTAGGTCAGATTCAAAAGACCTTTTAAAATTATGAAAATAAAATAGTGCCCTTTTCCACAAAAGAAAAAAATAACTTCTTTGTTCAACCAGAAGACTTAGCCTTACTAAAAACTTAAAAAGAAGAAACTGGCTGGGTGTTCATGCCTAAAATCGCAACCCTTTGGGAGGCTGAGGTGGGTGGATCACTTGAGGCCAGGAACTCGAAACCAGCCTTGCCAACATCGTGAAACCACATCTCTACTAAAATTACAAAAACTTAGCAGGGCTTGGTGGTACATGTCTGTAATTCCAGCTATTCAGGAGGCTGGGACATGAAAATAGCTTGAAACTGGGAGGCAGAGGTTGCAGTGAGCCCAGCCGAGGTTGTGCCACTGGACTCCAGCCTGGGCAACAGAGCGAGGCTCTATCTTAAAAAAAAAAAAAAAAAAAAAAGGCCGGGCGCAGTGGCTCACGCCTGTAACCTCAACACTTTGGGAGGCTGAGGTGGGTGGATGACTTGAGGCCAGGAGTTCAAAACCACCCTTGCCAACATAGGGAAAACACACCTCTGCTAAAATTACAAAAACTTAGCTGGGCTTGGTGGTACATGTCTGTAATTCCAGCTACTCAGGAGGGTGCGGCATGAAAATAGCTTGAAACTGGGAGTCAGAGGTTGCAGTGAGCCCAGCCGGGATTGTGCCACTGCACTCCAGCCTGGGCAGCAGAGCGAGACTCTGTCTCAAAAAACAACAACAAAAAGGATCCCCCAAGAATCAATAATAACCAGAATAAAGGGACCCTTATCAGATATTCTTAATTACTCTAACTACTGTTAGGCTTCAGGAAGTCACTAGTTGGGTACAGCTATCCAGGATTAAACCTGTTTCTTACGAGGTCCTGCAGGCACAAAAGGTGGACACCACAACCTCCATTTATAAAACCTAGAAAACTTAAGGCTGTTGTTTTGCAAACACATAGATTAATAATGTGGTTCTGTGGGTGGACATAGGAGCATTAATTTTCTCTCTCTTCCAATTATAATTTTCTTGTTTAACCTCCTAGTAAAGTTTATATCTTCCAAATTGTATGTAAAGATGATATGGTCTGTCACAAGGCTTCCAATCCATTCTGTCTTCTCACCCCATAAATGAAAACATGCTGCCATTGGGCCCTTTCGTTCAGGTATCAAAGATTATTACTCCTCAAATGGCAGGGAAGGCCTGCACCCATAAAGTCAGCAGGAAGCACTTACAGAAAATGGGCTCTGCACTTCTGCAGTCCCCTTAAGATTAAGGAGGAGTATCTAATCTCTGAGGGCAATGAGATGGGAGGTGGGTGGAACTCAACTCTGGAAGACTGGCTAAAACAAGAAAGAGGCACTGGAAGCACCTGTCCATAAGACACGCCCACCAGTGTCATATCAGTTTACCATCACCATGGCAACATCTGAAAGTTACTGCTCCACAAGAGCAGTCACAGAGCTGTAACCACCACCTCAGTAAAGCCGTTTCCTTCCACCACCTGCTTACGCTGCGCTCCTTCCTGAGGGAGACCGAGAACTTGGCCTGCACCACTTTTGTCGAGTTAGTTGACACAAAATTACTCATAATATCCTCTCTTAATTTTTTACTTTTACAGACTGTGTAATGACTTTCTCCTTTCCATTTATTATATTGTGTTTTGTGTTCTTTTTCTTTCCCCCTTCTTTGTACAGCCTTCATCAAGCAGTCACAGACTTCAATTCAATTATTTCCTGGTGGTAATATGACTCATGAGAAATGCTGATTCTTCTGGGTATGAGGCCATTCACCCATTTTTTTCTCTTTTTTTTTTTCTTTTTGAGACAGAGTCTCACTCTCTCACCAGGCTGGAGGGCAGTGGCACGATCTTGGCTCCCTGAAAGTTCCACCTCCCAGGTTCAAGCGATTCTCCTGCCTCAGTCTCCCAAGTAGCTGGAACTATAGACATGCACCACAACGCCCAGCTAATTTTTGTATTTTTATTACAGATCGGATTTCACCATGTTGGCCAGGATGGTCTTGATCTCTTGACCTCGTCTCGCCCACCTCAGCCTCCCAAAGTGCTGGAATTACAGGGGTGAGCCACCACACTTGGCCTACTCACCATTTTTTATTTAATACGGTGGAAAATATTGTGACATAAGTCTCTGCTTCATAAACTGATCACTGTCAAACATCATTTCCCAACCAATACAGAGTTTTTCTGTTCCTCACTGGTATAATTCACATACGAGTAGAAATCTCAAGTTTAAACTGTGGATTTGCACTTTACCACTTGGTATATTAAAGAAGGTGAATAATATTAATACATCATCAGTAGGGCCAAGCACAGTGCCTCCCACCTGTAATCCCTGCACTTTGGGAGGCTGAGGCAGGCAGATCACCTGAAGTCAGGAGTTTGAGACCAGCCTGGCCAACATAGTGAAACCCCATCTCTACTAAAAATACAAAAATTAGCCAGGTGTGGTGGCATACACCTGTAATCCCAGCTACTTGGGAGGCTGAAGCAGGAGAATGGCTTGAACCAGGGAGGCGGAGGTTGCAGTGAGCCAAGATCATGCCACTGTACTCCAGCCTGAGTGACAGAGCAATACTCTATCTCAAAAACAAAACAAAAAAAAATCAGTAGCTTTGAATTTTAAACATCTATTTGACAAGAAATTCATAGTTCCTTCTCTCTAAAACAATGTAATGATTCTTTCAGGAATGAGCCTGGTTTGATGCCTCTCTCCCCAACATGATAGAAGTGTGGCATAAATCTATGAAAAATTCCATTTCCTGTGCCTACAACAGCTACCTGTGATTGAAAACTTCTTCCCTTGCTCTAGTCCTTTCTTCTACACCCAGTTCCACCTAATCTGTGACTCAAAACAATACTTGTCAGGAAAGATTCTGGAAAGAGCAAAAGACTTCTAACAGGTGTCAGAGATTCCTGCACCACCATCTGTCCATCTCTAGAGGGGGTTTTGAGTATGAGGAAGAGCAGAGCTTGTAAATCTACCTGCTTTCACTCCCACTGTATTTCCTAACAACAACAACCACAGCAACAGCCATAACATCACAGGACAAACTCTACTACTTCCAAGGCTTTTATCTCAGTAAATCTCTCCCTCTATCTCAGGCAGCTGGAAGATTTGATACTCATACAAATAGTGCTGTAGCTTTCTGTTCATAATTGGAAAAGCAGACAAGACCCAATGTAATACAGGCATTCCTTAAACCAGTTACCATTCAGTTTTGGATCATCACTGCACACATATACCCAGCATAGGTCTAATATATATGTAAAAATCCATGAAGCAAGAGTTACAATAGCTTGTGTTTTCTATTGTATTGTATTTTCCTCTTATATCATCTTCTCCTTTTGTCATTAAAAAAAATCTGTTCAAATCAGTCTAAATTAATTATTGGATCATAGTAGATAAAATCTTTTATTTCATAACACATTGACCAAATGAATATGTTTCTTTGCAAGACAGAGTCCTCATTTCCAAGATAACAAGCCTGACAAAATTATACTGGAGCAAGCCCACAAGTAATGATGGTAGCTTTGCCTTATTGTCAGTCCTGGGGCAAGAATAACACAAAAGATAACAAGGTAGAATAAAGATTACATAAGAAAGAAGGACAGCAACAGGACATGGCAACCTTTCATAGGGTAACATTTTGATAATGGATGATAAGTAATGCATTAGACAGGGATGGGTGGGAATGATTGAAGGTCTGAGTACTTTAGCACAGATTAAGACCAAATCATTAGGATTTTAAGAGTTGTGTACAGTTACTGAAGAAAAAGCCCTAGAATTTAATTTGACTGTGGATAAAACATTCTTGGATTAGATTTAAGACTATTTTCCATGCTAAGTAAGTATATTTATGATGATGATGACTGTAGTGCTGAATATTTAAACAATAAAAACAAAATTAATTGCCCCATAATGTCCTGAATACTATTGTAAATGTTTCATCTTATTTTTTTTAAACTGTCTACAGCACTGTAAGGTAGGTACCACTATTGTCACAGTTACACAGATATGGAAACTGAGACACAGGAAGTGAAGTTACTTGATCAATTTCAAGCAATCGGCAAGCCATGGAGCATCTATGTCAGGGCCTGCCAGGACATGTGACTGTAAACAGAAGTTTTCACTTTTAACTCAAAGAGGGTATGTGTCTGGGTTAATGGAAAGCTTCAGGACCCTCAGAAAACATTATTAACAAGCAAATGAAAGGTGTATCTGGAAGATTAAGTTCTAACAGACTCTTCATTTCAGTAGATCCAATAATGCACTTAGGGAGATGACTGGGCATATTGAGGACAGGAAGAGAGAAATGAAAACACAGCCTTTTATATTGTTCTTAACAGCCTTGTGCCAAACATCATCTGGGTGAATTTAGGTGACTGAGGAGAAGAAAGACACAGGAGTGAAATTCTGTCCTCACAAGGGGGAAGTTCTACACTCAGACTGAGCCAACAGACTTTTCTGACCTGACAACCAGGGAGGCGCAGGATGCTCAGTGCAGAGAGGAAGAAGCAGGTGGTCCCTGCAGCCGGAAGCCCAGCTCCCACCCCAGCTGCTTTGCATGTCCCTCCCAGCTGCCCTACCTTCCAGAGCCCATATCAATGCCTGGGTCAGAGCTCTGGGGAGGAACTGCTCAGTTAGGACCCAGAGGGAACCATGGAAGCCCCAGCACAGCTTCTCTTCCTCCTGCTACTCTGGCTCCCAGGTGAGGGGAACATGAGGTGGTTTTGCACATCACTGAAAACTCCAGCCACCTCTGCTCTGCAAGAAATATAATTAAAATTCAATATAGATCAACAAATTTGCCTTTACTCAGAGACAGTGGTTTTGATCTAGATTACATGAGTGCATTTCTGTTTTGTTTCCCATCTCAGATACCACCGGACAAATTGTGATGACGCAGTCTCCAGCCACCCTGTCTTTGTCTCCAGGGGAAAGAGCCACCCTCTCCTGCAGGGCCAGTCAGAGTGTTAGCAGCAGCTTAGCCTGGTACCAGCAGAAACCTGGGCAGGCTCCCAGGCTCCTCATCTATGGTGCATCCAGCAGGGCCACTGGCATCCCAGACAGGTTCAGTGGCAGCGGGTCTGGGACAGACTTCACTCTCACCATCAGCAGCCTGGAGCCTGAAGATTTTGCAGTTTATTTCTGTCAGCAGTATAGTAACTGGAACCCACAGTGATTCAACCTGAAACAAAAACCTCAACAAGACCATCAGTGTTTACTAGATTATACCAGCTGCTTCCTTTATAGACAGCTAGTGTGGTGGCCACTCAGTTTTAGCATCTCTGCTCTATTTGGACATTTTGTGGTTCTAAAAAAAAAAAAAATCCTTGAACAATTTGCACTCTGATTCTTGGACTCTCTTCAACTGAGGCAGTAGAATCCCAGGTTTCCAGAAATAATGTCTCATTGTATGAATCCTTATATAGCCCCAGTGGTTCTTCACTTTCTCAGTAGAAGTAGCTCAGTGCATGCTACACTGCTCCATTTGAATTCTGCAACATTCTAAGTAGTAGAAAATTCTATGTATTTATCCAAATAGTTGACTTGGTAAAAGCTGTTCATGTGAAGATACTACCATGGCTGAATAAATCCCATTCTTTTTCTTTCTTCAGGCTATCAACATTTCAGTGGCAAATAGTTATTATAGAACCATTTGCCATTTAAAAGTGAACTAAATTATTTCTTCAATTTTCTCTATGATGCAGTAGACTGTAAAAGGATTAAAGTCTGTAAAAATAAAGTACATATTAGGAAAGGAAGAAATAGACTATTCCTAATGACGTCTGCAAATGACCAAGTAAAAGGAGGGATAGAAGCAGTTGTTTTCATTATTTTTCTCTAAGACTTCCTTCCAAAAGGGATTTCATTGATCATATTCATTTATTATGTCAGTAAAACATGTTGACATTATGTAACATCTGCTGTGAAGCACTGAGGATACATCTTATCTGTATTATTCTTGCCAAAAATTAATGCTGTGAATTAAATCAAAAGTAAACATCATGCAAACTCAATTGGGAGGACATTCTTCAACATAAATGGCCAGTAACCTTCCAAAGTTTCACGGCCATGAAGGAGAAACAAAAAGTTGTTATAATTTCTGTTCTTTTACATTTGCTGAGAAGTGCTTTACTTCCAACTATGTGGTCAACTTTGGAATAATTGTGATGTGGTGCTGAGAAGAATGTATATTCTGTTGATTTGGGGTGGAGAGTTCTGTAGATGTCTATTAGGTCCTCTTGGTGCAGAGTTGAATTCAATTCTTGGATACCTTTGTTGACTTTCTGTCTCATTGATCTGTCTAATGTTGACAGTGGGATGTTAAAGTCTCCCATTATTATTGCATGGGAGTCTGAGTCTCTTTGTAAGTCTCTAAGGACTTGCTTTATGAGTCTGGGTGCTTCTGTATTGGGTGCATATGTTTTTAGGATAGTTAGCTCTTCCTGAAGAATTGATCCCTTTACCATTATGTAATGGCCTTCTTTGTCTCTTTTAATCTTTGATGGTTTAAAGTTTGTTTTATCAGAGAGTAGGATTGCAACCCCTGCTTTTTTTTGTTTTCCATTTGCTTGGTAGATCTTCCTCCATCCCTTTATTTTGAGTCTATGTGTGTCTTTGCATGTGAGATGGGTCTCCTGAATACAGCAAACTGATGGGTCTTGACTCTTTATCCAATTTGCCAGTCTGTGTCTTTTAATTGGACCATTTAGTCCATTTACATTTAAAGTTAATATTATTATGTGTGAACTTGATCCTGTCATTATGATATTAGCTGGTTGTTTTGCTCATTAGTTGATGCAATTTCTTCCTAGCATCAATGGACTGTACATTTTGGCATGTTTTTGCAGTGGCTGGCACTGGTTGTTCCTTTCGATGTTTACTGCTTCCTTCAGGACCTCTTGTAGGGTAGGCCTGTTGGTGACAAAATCTCTAAGCATTTGCTTGTCTGTAAAGGATTTTATTTCTCCTTCACTTATGAAACTTATTTTGGCTGGATATGAAATTCTGGGTTGAAAATTATTTTCTTTAAGACTGTTGAATATTGGCCCCTGCTCTCTTCTGGCTTGTAGAGTTTCTGCCAAGAGACCCGTTGTTAGCCTGATGGGCTTCTCTTTGTGGGTAACCCGACCTTTCTCTCAGGCTACCCTTAACACTTTTTCCTTCATTTCAACTTTGGTCAAAGATCAGAGCAGAACTGAAGGAGACAGAGACACGAAAACCCCTCCAAAAAATCAATGAATCCAGGAGCTGGTTTTTTGAAAAGATCAACAAAATTGATAGACCACTAGCAAGACTAATAAAGAAGATAAGAGAGAAGAATCAAATAGACACAATAAAAAATGATAAAGGGGATATCACCACCGATCCCACAGAAATACAAACTACCATCAGAGAATACTATAAACACCTCTACACAAATAAACTAGAAAACCTAGAAGAAATGGATAATTTCCTGGACACTTACACTCTCCCAAGACTAAACCAGGAAGAAGTTGAATCCCTGAATAGACCAATAGCAGGCTCTGAAATTAAGGCAATAATTAGTAACTTGCCAACCAAAAACAGTCCAGGACCAGATGGATTCACAGCCGAATTCTACCAGAGGTACAAGGAGGAGCTGGTACCATTCCTTCTGAAACTATTCCAATCAATAGAAAAGGAGGGAATCCTCCCTAACTCATTTTATGAGGCTAACATCATCTTGATACCAAAGCCTGGCAGAGACACAACAAAAAAAGAGAATTTTAGACCAATATCCCTGATGAACATTGATGCAAAAATCCTCAACAAAATACTGGCAAACCTAATCCAGCAGCACATCAAAAAGCTTACCACCATGATCAAGTGGGCTTCATCCCTGAGATGCAAGGCTGGTTCAACATATGCAAATCAATAAATGTAATCCAGCATATAAACAGAACCAAAGAGAAAAACCACATGATTATCTCAATAGATGCAGAAAAGGCCTTTGACAAAATTCAACAGCCCTTCATGCTAAAAACTCTCAATAAATTTGGTATTGATGGAACGTATCTCAAAATAATAAGACTTATTTATGACAAACCCACAGTCAATACCATACTGAATGGGCAAAAACTGGAAGCATTCCCTTTGAAAACTGGCACAAGACAGGGATGCCCTCTCTCACCACTCCTATTCAACATAGAGTTGGAAGTTCTGGCTAGGGCAATCAGGCAAGAGAAAGAAATAAAGGATATTCAGTTAGGAAAAGAAGAAGTCAAACTGTCCCTGTTTGCAGATGACATGATTGTATATTTAGAAAACCCCATCTTCTCAGCCCAAAATCTCCTTAAGCTGATAAGCAACTTCAGCAAAGTCTCAGGATACAAAATTAATGTGCAAAAATCAAAGCATTCTTATACACCAGTAATAGACAAACAGAGAGCCAAATCATGAATGAACTCCCATTCACCATAGCTTCAAAGAGAATAAAATACCTAGGAATCCAACTTACAAGAGATGTAAAGGACCTCTTCAAGGAGAACTACAAACCACTGCTCAGTGAAATAAAAGAGGACACAAACAAATGGAAGAACATACCATGCTCATGGATAGGAAGAATCAATATTGTGAAAATGGCCATACTGCTCAAGGTAATTTATAGATTCAATGCCTTTCCCATTAAGCAACCAATTACTTTCTTCACAGAATTGGAAAAAACTACTTTAAAGTTCATATGGAACCAAAAAAGAGCCCGCAATGCCAAGACAATCCTAAGCCAAAAGAACAAAGCCAGAGGCATCACGCTACCTGACTTCAAACTATACTACAAGGCTACAGTAACCAAAACAGCATGGAACAGATACCAAAACAGAGATATAGACCAATGGAACAGAACGGAGTCCTCAGAAATAATACCACACATCTACAGTCACCTGATCTTTGACAAACCTGAAAAAACAAGAAATGGGGAAAGGATTCCCTATTTAATAAATGGTACTGGGAAAATTAGCTAGCCATAAGTAGAAAGCTGAAACTGGATCCTTTCCTTACTCCTTATACAAAAATTAATTCAAGATGGATTAGAGACTTAAATGTTAGACCTAAAACCATAAAACCCTAGAAGAAAACCTAGGTAATATCATTCAGGACATAGGCATGGGCAAGGACTTCATGTCTAGAACACCAAAAGCAATGGCAACAATAGCCAAAATTGACAAATGGAATCTAATTAAACTAAAGAGCTTCTGCACAGCAAAAGAAACTACCATCAGAGTGAACAGGCAACCTACAGAATGGGAGAACATTTTTGCAATCTACTCATCTGACAAAGGGCTAATATCCTGAACCTACAAAGAACTAGAACAAATTTGCAAGAAAAAAACAAACAACCCCATCAAAAGTGGGCAAAGGATATGGACAGGCAATTCTCAAAAGAAGACATTCATACAGCCAACAGACACATGAAAAAATGCTCATCATCACTCACCATCAGAGAAATGCAAATCAAAACCGCAATGAGATACCATCTTATACCAGTTAGAATGGCAATCATTAAAAAATCAGGAAACAACAGGTGCTGTTGGATGTGGAGAAATAGGAACAGTTTTACACTGTTGGTGGGACTGTAAACTAGTTCAACCATTATGGAAAACAGTGTGGCAATTCCTCAAGGATCTAGAACTAGAAATACCATTTGACCCAGCCATCCCAATACTGGGTCAAATGATTATAAATTTGCTGCTATAATTATAATTATAAATTATAATATAAAATGATTATAAATTTATAATCCAAAGGATTATAAATCATGCTGCTATAAAGACACATGCACACGCATGTTTATTGCAGCACTATCCACAATAGCAAAGACTTGGAGTCAACCCAAATGTCCATCAGTGACAGACTGGTAAGACCCCATAGCCATAGGGCAGGTAATACCTATGGAAGACTCATAAACGACATGATTGTTGGGTATTTAGCAGAAAACAAGTTGTATGTATCACATACTCTTCTATGCGGAGGGTACAACACATGTCAGTGAGAGAGTCCCTGTAGCAAAGAAAAGAAGTGTGAACTAGAGCTTCAGAATGTGATCCAGTTTTTAAAGTTCATCCGAAGAACACAGATCAAGGTGTCCTCTCATCTGGGCATGGGAAAGTGAAATGACTGCAGGTTCTCCCCAGATCAGTGGCCCGTGGCTTTGGAGATGTGTACATGAAACTCACATTTGTTCACATCCAAAGTCACTTCCTGGCTTCACCAATAGGAATGATGGTCTGGTTATCCAGTTACTTAGAAACTGAGCACACAGGCTGCCAGTTCATAAAATGACAATTAAAACAGTGACTTTTGTTAAATGTATATCAGTAGTTACATTCTGGAGGGAAAAATGAGCAGAGGGGATATATTTTAATACCAAATTAAAAATCACAGCCTTGTGACTTCTTTCTTTTCCCATGTCATTCATTATGATAATGCTGAAACTTCAGAGGATCAAATGAGCCCCATATATTCATCCCTAAACCTTTGTCTTTGTCCAACTTGAGCCCACATTTGGGCCATCCACTGGCATCTGAGTACACTTGTGAGATGATCACTGTCCAGATAGCATTGCTGGGATGACTCACAGGCAGCTCCATGCTGAGTCTCCCCTCAAACTCCCAGCATCACTGACCCTGAAGGAGTGTCCCCCTGTCCTCCACAGCAACCAGAGCACAGCCTGCCCTGCCGTGATTTCATTGCTCAACTCAAAAACTCATCACAGATTCCACTGCCTCAAAGACAAATTCAGATCCCAGGCAGAGGCTGGTGTGGGGGCCTAAGAGAAACTATCTTTTCATCAATTTTTCTGTTAGAAATTTCCAGGGATTGATAAACTGAATTTCTATACATAGTTACTATCTTAAAAATGGAAACTATTTCTAATATGAGAAACATAATACATGGAAAATAGTTAAATCTCACAGTAGTATCATGTAGTAAGAGACTCCAAATTCAACTCATCTAATTCTGAGCTCCTTGCCTTATGGTCCATCTCCATGATGTCTATGTGCTCCACCTTTATCCAATATATGTTCAAATAATTATTTTAACCTATCATAAAAGACTTAAAAAGCAATATATAAAGACAATGATTAAACAGACAGTGGCTCTCAAACAGAGACAAAACTATGAAAACAGACCTACTGGGAATTCTAGAAATAAAAAATACAACAACTCAATTGAAAAATGTATTAGACAGACTCGCCAGCAATTTAAGATGACACAAGAATCAGTGAACTGAAAAACAAGTCAATAGAAATGATCTCATATAAAGAAGGGAAAAATTGTAAAGAAAAATGCATAAAACCTCAGACATTATAGGTCCATGTGAACAATACCAACAAATTTGTATTAGGAATAACAAAGAAAAGATAGAGGCTAAAAAATGTGTTCCCATCTTTATGACCATGTGTACCCATGTTTAGCTCCCACTTATAAGTGAGAACATGTGGTATTTGGTTTTTTGTTTCTGCATCAGTTCCCTTAGGAAAATGGCCTCCAGCTACATCCAAGTTTCTGCAAGGACATGATTTTTTCTTATTTATGGCTGCATAGTATTCCACAGTGCAGATATACCACAGTTTCTTTATCCAGTCCACAGTTGATGGGCACAATAGACATTGGGGACTACTAGAAGGGAGAGAGAGGGAGGAAGGGCAGAGGCTGAAAAACTACCTATGAGGTACAATGTTCACTACCTGGTTGAAAGGTTCAGTCATATCTCAAACCTCAGCATTGTGCAAAATAACTTTGTAACATATCTGTACATGTATGCTATGATTCTAAAACAAAAACTGAAAATGAAGAAAATGGAGAAACAATGAAAGTCATGTTTCAATGTGATGAAACACGTTAATCTATACGTGAAAGAAGCTCAGTGAAACCCATTTAGGATAAGCACAGTGCAATTCATAACTATACACATAGTACCAATGTTGAAAGACAAAGACACAGAGAATTTGGAATGCATCTCTAAAATACTGACTTACTCTATACTAGGAAGCAATAATGAAGCCATTGGCTAAATTTTTATCCTTACCAATGGAGATGAGAAGACAGTGTGGAATGATATATTTAAATACTGGGGGAGAAAAGTCAGCCACAAATTCTGTATCCAGCAAAACAATCATTTAAATGTAAAGACAAGGTAGAAATATTCCTTCATATATGAAGATTAATTAATTAATTGCATATATGCCTTGCAAGAGACTCATGAGAAAATTCTTCAGAATCACAAGGAATGACAGTAGTTAGCAATGCAAACTGACAAGAAGGAATCAAGGCTCAGAAAATGAAAGAAATAAGAAAGAAGCTACAAAAAATCTTTACCTGATATAAAGTCCAGGAAAACAAACAAACAATTATTATAGATGTCAGAATAGCCATTACATTGATTGTGTTTTCAGCAGCAATTGCTAACTGGGAAGGTGCATAAAGAAAGCAGCGAGAGAATTGGAAACCTTCCGTATTTTGATTTGGATCATGACATGAAATGATCTGTATCTTAAAACTCATTTGCACGCTTTGCACTGTGTGTTTTATCATATGTAAAATAAAATAACAACAAACCTAGACTGTTTTAAATAAACCTGAACAAATAAATAAGAATCACTAAATATTTTGAAAGCTCAACATTGTTAAAGAGAAATGTGAAACATGCCTGAGAAAGTCCTAAAGAACTAGAAATCTGGTAGAGGAAACAGCAGGATACGTCTAAATTTGTCCCTTTTGCCATTCAGGCAACACAGATTTTACCTCTCTTGATTTCCGTTAAAGCATAAAATATATTTAATTCATTTTGCTCACAAGAGAAGCCTCCACCTTCTCCTTGGCTCTTTCCACCCCACTGCACCCACCAGGGGATTTGCATACTGTCTGCTAGGGAGGACCTTTCCCTGTGAGTCTGAGATAAAAACTCAGCTCTAACCTTGCCTTGCCTGATCTGGACTCCTCAGTTCACCTTCTCAAAGTGAGGTTCCCTGCTCAGCTCCTGGGGCTGCTAATGCTCTGGGTCCCTGGTAAGCAAAGAAGGGAGAAGATGGAAGAGAATGGGGTGGGAGGGTGAGCTCTGGGGGCCCCACTGCCTCCCATGTGTGTCCTGTCCTCATGTTAGATGCATCTTGTTCTCCAGGATGGGGCATGTGATGTCTAGATCTGTGAGTGAGGAAGATTCCAGAAGGAGCAAGGACATGTACTTTAGTGAAAGCTGTGACACAGAAAGAGGGGGATGGGAAGGTGACTTCTAGAGGCCTCTTTGTGCCTTGCAAATCTTGGTTCTTTTTAAACCTGTATGTTTTGAGAGTATTAACCACACACACAAAATAATTTAGAAAAGCATAAATAACAGACAGAAAATGATTAAAATAGCTCACAATGTTTGCACATAACCTTGCCCTTCTCTCTTATTATTTCAGGATCCAGTGGAGATGCTGTGATGACCCAGCCTCCACTCTCCTTGCCCGTCACCCCTAGTGAGCCAGCCTCCATCTCCTGCAGGTCCAGTCACAGCCCCCTTCACAGTAATGGATACATCTATTTGAATTGGGACCTACAGAAGCCAGGCCAACCTTCATGGCTCCCGATTTATTTGATTTCCAACCAGGACCCTGGAGTCCTGGATAGGTTCAGTGCCAGTGGGTCAGTGGCAGATTTCATGCTTAAAATCAGTAGGGTGGATGCAGAGGTTGTTGGGGTTTGTTACTGCCAGCAAAGTACACATTATCCTCCCACAATGGTACAGTCCTGAACACAAACCTTCCTGCTTGCTGTGGTCCAGCTGCCCAGATGTGTTGTTTCTGTGGAGAGTAGGCACTGTGGATTCTCTTAGATGCCTAAAGAGGAAAATGTTGGAGAACTCAGAGGACTTGGTGCAGCTGAGGGTTCATGACCATAAATTTCTTAGCTACACCTCAGGCACCACATTTCCCTTCTCTCATGTCTCATTGCTCAGAGGGCACGTGGACCTCCTCCATTCTGCAGGCTCTGTCATGCAAAGGCTGCTGCAGCTGACAGGAACTTAAAATCATGTATTTCCTGGGAAGAATAACAGAGTTGAGACATCCCTGCCTGGTGTTCAGGCCTGGGCCCTGATGTCACTGCAAGCTCCTGAGGAAGTGCTGCATCCCACAGACCTCTAGGTCCTTAGTGATTCAAAGGTTAGGGAAGTTCATGTCCAAATAAACCTTAGGTCATATCACACATTCCAGTTCAACCCAGCAGGACATAGGTGAGCTTCCAAGAGTTGATTCTGCTTCTGTCATTTACCTACGAATAATTTGAGAGAGAAATTATAATACACTAAATGTGTATTAGGCCTTAATAAGTTGAGAATATCTGCTGTATAATACACTTGCATATTTAGCAAGTTAATATAAGAAAAGACTATAAACTGATGAATTCAAATGAAAGCATGAATCAAGAAAATCGGAGGAAACAAGATGGTAGGTTTAACCTTAACTTTACAAATAATTGCATCATAAATAAACAAATTTTTCCAAGTAAATCATAAAATTATCAGACAAGATTAAAATCAAAGATGTATGCTACTCATAAAATATACACCATAGTAAGAATATAGAATGGCTTTGAAAATAAAAGGATGATAAGTACATATCATGCAAAAACTGAGCAAAAGAAACTAGGTTGTGACTTTATTGCAAGAGATAAAAATGGGCATCTCCTAATGATAAATGGGTAAATCCATCAAGAAGCCATTAAAATTAAAAATTTCTCTAAATCCTGTATTAGTTTGTTTTCACCCTGCTGATAAAGACATACCTGTGACCAGGCAATTTACAAAAAAAAAGTGATTTAATGGACTTACAGTTCTACATGGCTGGGGAGGCCTTACAATCATGGTAAAAGGAGGAGCAAGTCACATCTTACATGGATACTGGCAGACAAAGAGAGAGAGAGTTTGTGTAGGGCAACTCCTCTTTATAAAACCTGTGGTTATATAAATTCCCACAACCTGTGGGAATTCGAGATGAGATTTGGGTGGGTACAGAGCCAAACCATATCATTCTGACCCTGGCCCCTCACAAATATCATGTGTTCACATTTCAAAACAAATCATGCCTTTCCAGCAGTCCCCACAGTCTCAACTTATCTCAATATTAACTCAAAAGTCCGCAGCACAAAGTCTTATCTGAGACAAAGCAAGTCCCTTCTGCCTGTGAGTCTATAAAACCAAAAGCAAATTAGTTACTTCCTAGACACAATGGTAGTACAGGCATTGAGTAAATACCACCATTCTAAATGGGAGAAATTGGCCGGAACAAAGGGGCTACAGACCCCAGGCAAGTCTTAAATGCAGCAGGACAGTTAAATCTTAAAGTTCCAAAATGATCTCCTTTGACTCCATGTGTTATATCCAGTTCACAGTGATGCAAGAGGTGGGTTCCCATGGTCTTGAGTAACTCTGTCCCTGTGACTTTTCAGGGCACAGCCTCCCTCCTGGCTATGTGCAAGGGCTGGCGTTGAGTGTCTTGGCTTTTCCAGGTGAATAGTGTAAGCTGTCAGTGGATCTACCACTTCTGGAGTGAGGAGGAGAGTGGCCCTCTTCTCACAGCTCCACTAAGCAGTTCCCTAGTAGGGACTCTGTGGGCACTCCAACCTCCATTTCCTTTCCTCACTGCTCTAGCAGAGGCTCTCCATGAGCACCATGCCCAGCAGCAAACTTCTTGCCTGGGCACCCAGGTATTTCCATATATCCTCTGAAATCTAAGTGGAGGCTCCCAAACTCCAATTCTTGACCGCTGTGCATTTGCAGGCTCAACACCACTTGGAAGCTATCAAGGTTTGGGGCTTGCACCCTCTGAAACCACAGCCTGAGCTCTACATTGGCCCATTTTAGTCATGGCCCCTTTCCCCATTGTCTTGGGGATTAACATTGGACTCTTCGTTACTTATGCAAATTTTTGCAGCTGGCTTGAATTTCTCCTCAGAAAATGGGATTTTCTTTTCTAACACATTGTCAGGCTGCAAATTTTCTGGATATTTAGGCTCTGCTTCCTTATAAAACTGATTGCTTTCAACAGCACTAGAATCACCTCTTGAATGCTTTGTTGCTTAGAAATTTCTCCCACCAGATACCCTAAATCATCTCTCTCAAATTCAAAGTTCCAGCAATCTTTAGGTCAGGGGCAAAATGCCACCAATCTCTTTGCTAAAACATAACAAGAATAACCTTTGCTCCGGCTTCCAACAATTTCCTTATCTTCATCTGAGACCACCTCAGCCTGGATTTGATTGTCCATATCATTATCAGCATTTTGGCCAAAGCCATTCAACAAGTCTTTAGGGAGTTTCAGATTTTCCCACACTTTTCTGTCTTCTTCTGAGCCTTCCAAACTCTTCCAACCTCTGTCTGTTACCCAGTTCCAAAGTCATTTCCACAATTTTGGGTATATTTTCAATAGCCCCTAACTCTCCTGGTGCCTATTTACTGTATTAGTCCATTTTCCTATTGCTGATAAAGACATACCTGAGACTGGGCAATTTACAAAAAAAGAGGTTTAATGGACTTACAGTTCCATATAGTTGGGGAGGCCTCACAGTCATGATGAAAGGCAAGGAGGAGCACATCAAATCTTACCCGGATGGCAGAAGGCAAAGAGGGAGAGCTTGTACAGAAGAACTCATCTTCATAAAACCATCAGATCTCAAGAGACTTACTCACTATCAGGAGAACAATATGGGAAAGACTTGCCCTGGGTATTACAAACAATATCACATGGGTGGGGTAAACACCCCCCACGATATTAGGAGTAATATCATCCTTTCCTCATCTGTGTATTATGAACAATATCGTGCAGGGAAGCGGGTACAACACCAAGATACTGGGAGTAATATCATCCCCTCCCCACCGGCTATTATGGACAATATTACACCAGATGCACACTGCCTGGCCTATTGGGAGTAACATCATCCTCTTTCCCCCGGATATTATGAACAATATCACAGGGGTGTGGACACACAAATTGTTTAAGATCTTGATAGTAACATCATCTCCAATCCCCTCCTGTATTTTGTGATTGATATCACAGAAGGATGACACCCCTTGCGATATTGGCAGCTATATCATCTTCTCCCCCACTGGAGATTAGGAACAATATCAGAGGGGGGTGTACACCACCAGAAATATTGGAAGTAATATCATCCTCTCTCACCTGGATATTACGAACAATATCAAAGGAGTGCATCCATGATACTGAGAGTAATATCATCCTCTCCCCCACAGATATTATGAACAATATCACAAGGTGGGAGGAAACCCACGATATTGAGAGTAATATCATCCTCTCCTGCCCTGGATATTACAAATAATATCACAGGGGTGTACACACTAGATGTTTATTATATTGAAAGTAATATCATCCTCTCCCCAGATATTATGAACAATATCAAGGAGGGCTACACAGCACGTGATATTGGGTGTAATATCATCCTCTCCCCGTGGGTATTACAAACAGTATCACAGAAGGGTGTACACCCAGCATGGTATTGGGAATAATATCATCCTCTCCCCACCTGGTTATTCCAAGCAATATCACAGGGGTGTACACCCCGTGATATTGGGAGAACATCATCCTCTTCCCCACTTGATATTACAAACAGTATCACACAGGGGTGTACACCCAGCATGGTATTGGGAATAATATCATCCTCTCCCTCACTGAATATTACAAACAGTATTACATGGGGTGGGGTACAACGTCCAAGATATTGGAAGTAATATCATCCTCTCCCAGGTATTATGAACAATATCACAGAGGGTGTACACCCCGCGATATTGGGAGTAAAATCATCCTCTCCCCGTGGGTATTACAAACAGTATCACAGAAGGGTGTACACCCCGTGATATTGGGAGTAATTTCATCCTTTCACTCCTGAATATTATGAACATTATCACAGGAGGTGTACGCCCCCCACGATATTGGAAGTAATATCATCCTCTCTTCTACTGGATATTATGAACAATATCACAGAGGGTGTACACACTAGATGTTTATTATATTGAAAGTAGTATCATCTCCAATTCCCCTGGATATTATGAACAATATCACAGGGAGGTGTACTCCTCCTGCAATACTGGGAGTAGCATCAATCTCTCCCTCCCTGGATATTATGAACAATATCACAGAGGGTGTACACCCCCCGTGATATTGGGAGTAATATCATTCTCTCCACTCTTGGATATTACAAACAGTATCACAGGGAGGTGTGCATCCTCTGCGATACTGGAAGTAATATCATTCTCTCCCCTCTGGATATTATGAACAATATCACAGAGGGTGTACACCCCGTGATATTGGGAGTAATATCATCCTCTTTCCACCTAAATATCATGAACAATATCACAGGGGTGTACACCCCGTGATATTGGGAGTAATATCATCCTCTCCCACCCACAATAATACAAACAATATCACCGAGGACAGTAAGCCCTGTGACACTGGGGGTTACATCATCCCTTTCCCCTTGTATATTATGATCAATATCACAGGGGTGTACACCCCATGATACTAGGAATAATGTAATCCTCTACCCCATGGATATTACGAACAGTATCACAGAGGGTGAACACCCCTGCGATATTGGGAGTAATGTAATCCTGTCTTCCCCTGGATATTATGAACAATATCACAAGGTGGGAGGGAAACCCACGATATTGAGAGTACTATTGTCCTCTCGTGTCTCTGGATATTACAAACAATATCACAATATTGACTAGTGGTTCTGACAGATCATCAGGCCTCAGAAAAAACACATCTGAAGGATTGGACACAAAGTCATTCTGGAGGAGATATGACTGGGCCTTCCAAAAAAGGACCACTAGAGGCCAGACACAGTGGCTCACACCTTTAATCCCAGCACTTTGGGAGGCCGAGGGGAGTGGATCACCTGAAGTTGAGAGTTAGAGACCAGCCTGATCAGCATGGAGAAACCCTGCCTTTACTAAAAATGCAAAATTAGCTGGGCGGGTGGTGAGTGCCTGTAATCCCAGCTACTCCGGAGGCCGAGGCAGGAGAATCATTTCAACTTGGGAGGCAGAGTGCAGTGAGCCGAGAAGGTGCCATTGCAATCCAACTTTAACAACAAGAGTGAAACTCCGTCTCAAAAAAAAAAAACAAAAGGACCTCTAGAAAAAATAAGTTTTTCAAGTGAATACTTATCTAAAGGCCATTAGAAATAGGGGCTCAAAATAATTAAAATAATTCAAAACATGGACTTCCATCAGTTACCTTTCCCAGCTTTCCCAGGGAGTCTCATGAACTGATATCATGATTATCTGTGCATGGGCTCAACAATATGAATATTAGTTAACTGGGACTCACGGGGATACCGGCACTTCTGAGCATCCAATTTTATAAGGAGAATAACCCAAGATTGTACCACACATTAAGGATCAGACTTACAGCTGGTGTCAGGTGTTTTTAGCAGGCCTCATCCAACATGAGGAGGACTGTGGTTGTTTTCCTGTATATGAATTTGTCCTTCTTGTCAGTTATTTTTGTGCATGAAATATTATTTGAGGATTTTACAAGTGCTTTCATCACAGGAAATTCTTCCATAATATAGCATTGAATCAAGCAACTTATTTACATCAAAAAAGTGAGGCAAAGTGTGCAGCTCATGATCTTGTCACCTGCACAGGTGCAGCTGTCTCTATAGAAAAGAGAAGAGGTATTCTCAGTCAAGCAAAACTGACACACAAACCCTAGGTAATGGAATTGATATCTATCAGATGTGGTGAAGTTTCTGACACACTAATCACGTATGATGCTGTTACTTCCATCAAGGAATATATGTATCTTGAAAGTGAGCTGTGTACTCATAGTTAATTATTATGCCAACTGAGCAGCTAGAAATGTTGATTGCTGTGGCACCCACTGAATAAAAAGAGACTCAACAGCTGGTATGCCCGTTTGCATATGGGAGGCGGCATAAACCTCACCTGGGTGTTCTTTTTGTTCCCTTAGTCAAAATCATGAACTGTTGTCCAGGGATGAATGAGAGATGATCCACTAACCTGACAGACTGCATTTCGGCAATGATGAGACTGCAAAGGCCTAGAAGCATAACATCTTTGTTAGCTTCTTCCAAGTCACCAAAGGTAATCTTTCAAAATACTGAATCTGCCATTCTTCACCTAGTACTCTCACTAACTAGAGATTCCCTTTCATTCTACCAAAAGTAAACTGCACCAACATTCCTAATACCACAGTGTACATCAACAGGACCCGAGCACTGGCCTACCAACTGAGGGTCTGACACCTGCCACATGGGGAGAAACTGGAGGCCCCCTGTTTAACTGAATTGACTCTGTGGCAAATGTCATGACCACAACTAAAAAAAGCATTGATGAGCTGACATTTTGATGCACCATACTTCTTTGATTGCATAGATGAGAAATGTCCCAATGGCAATGACAAAAACAATGACTGTACTAATGCTACCCTCTGTCTAAGGACAATATTGTATGAGCAAAACTTTGCTCATGCAACTCTGCCATCAGCGAGACTTGGCTAATGAACACACCAATACCTGCATAACCATGACTGGACGATTGAACAATAAAATGGGAGAAAGGGAGCTGTATGCACCCAAGGGCTACATCTTTCTCTGTGAGTGGTACATGAGTGACCAAAATACAGGATGTGTGATGCCATCTCTGGATAACTGTGGGATGGTGAGATTCTGCATGTTGGAAATGCTGGGGTTGTCCTTGGATGTTACTCCTTGCAATTAGGTGAACCATTGAGCCTGCAGCCCAAAGCTGTGCCTCAGACTTACTAGGGACCTGCCAGTAGGTATAACAGAGTATAGGTTTATGTCTCCTATGATATTTTTGGTACTGTGCATAGGAGTAGGTGCTCATGAAAAAAAGAAATGATAAGAAACTTGTCCCTAACCATGGCAAATATTGCTTCTCCTCCATAGACACTGCCTTGGTAGCCCAGCAGACATCACTTAACTCCTTTGGGAAGGATGTTTAAGATAATGGTATTGCTGTAGACTTTTTAAAAATCTCAACTGGAAGGACTATATACAGTTACCAATACCTCCTGCTGTACCTGGATAAACCCATCAGGTATCCTAGAAATTCAAGTAGAGGAGATCTGGAAACAGGCTCATAATTGCAGAAAACAGGCCCACCTGAAGGATTCTTCTCTGACCCCGTTGGCAACTTCTTCTGTCCATCATGGGATCCTGGGCTATGTAACTGCTTCAGGTGGGCCTGATCATCCTACCTGTGGTAGTAGTTTTCATTGGCCCAGTGAAATCTATTCTGACTTTGGCCCAATGATGTTGCTTTGAGACTGTTTAGTCAAGGTGCATCAGTCTGACAAGACACACCTCTGCCTCCAGTTCAGGGTGGTTGGTGGGCATATAAAATGGAATAGCTTTCTAAGAGGGGTGTTTGGGTTGTGGGGGTGACTCCTGTATAGTCCTCTGATGGTCCTGGACTCACTTGATCCTCCCCACTCTCTTTCTTACACTTCCCAAGAATAAAATGTAGAATGTGCAGGAAATGTAACATTCAGAAATAAGGAGGGACTGGTCAGAACAGCCTGGCCTCTGTTCCAGCTTCTGCTAGTACTGTCCTCCTGTACTTAAGTCCTCCAGTACTTTAGCTCCATGTGTCCTGTGACACCAGGGTTTAAAACCCAGAGCATCTTCTTTCTGGGGTTCCTGAGCGGTGGTCCAGGTGCAGTACACACAGTCAAGATTCCATCAGCCCCACATACCTGTGCCTCAGGGTAAAGACCCACAGTAAATCCTAGGCTTCTGCAGTCCCTTGCTGGCCACCTGTAAATACTAAACAGATTATTGTAAGTTGTTGTGTATGATTGTTCTGTCTCCCTGGACTCTGATGAGTTGGTAACCAGTGCACAGTGAAACTGCTTCAGAGTAGTCACTGTCTTAGAGACAGAATTTGAATGGAGGTTGCCAGGGACTGGTAGCAGGGGAAATGGGGAGAGGGTTGTCATTTAATTGGAATAGAGTTTCAGTTTTAGAAGGTGGAAAGAGTCCTGGAGATGGATATTATTGATGATAACATAACAATGTGGCTGTACTTAATGCTATTGCCCTGTACACTTAAAAATGGCTAAGATGGGCACTGTTATGTTCTCTATCTTTACCATCGTTAATAAACTTAACAACTTTATTATGATATTGTTGGATCAGTAGACATCATTCTATTTTCTTTTCTGAGCAAATGTTAATAAATAATCACTTAGAGATGCCATTGTTCTCACAATATCTTAATAAACATTCTTTTTTTCCCTCGAGATGGGAGGTCTCCCTATGTTTTCCAGGCTAGTCTTGAACTCCTGGCTTTCAGCTATCCTCCCTGCTTGACCTTGCAAACATCTGGGTTAACGGGCATAAGCCCCGCACCTGGCCTTAACTAACAATTTATCAGGATTTTACCAGGGAACTTCCTTGAAAATGTATCTTCCATTGCAGCCACCTCTAAGGCCAGGCAATCTCCTAAGCTATATTTCTGTACCCAAGTGCACAGCTCCCTCTGTGATGCCACATGCCCTCAGCATGAAGTCCCATAAAGAGAACAAGGCAAGGAGGCAACCAAAAGTTCCAAGTGGAAATTATCATAAAGACCTGGCGTTAGAAGAGCATCAGTGTTGCAGTGCTTCTTGACTAGCAAAACACTCTCTGACTTACCTTCCTGGATGTTTTTCTTTTTCCTCAAACATTTCCTAATATTGAATACTAGGGTTGAGATGAGAACCTTTCTATCCTAAGTCTAGTCAAATGCTATTTCATTGAAGATATATTGCCTTATGGAATGTGATAATAATAAATATTGAAAATACTTATTACTATTACCAACCCACTTTCTATATCATGTTACCATCCTAAGTATTATGCCTCAATAAAAGTGTTTAAAAGGGAGCTTGGACAGTATTGATTCTGTTCTCAATATGCTGAAATGCATTAATCCCCAAAATTGACAAGAAAATGGCAAGAAAAACATAGCTGGTCAGGCACGGTGGCTCACGCTTATAATCCCAGCACTTTGGGAGGCCAAGGCGGGTAGATCACGAGGTCAGGAGATCAAGACCATCCTGGCTAACACGGTGAAACCCCGTCTCTACTAAAAATCCAAAAAAAAAAGAAAAAAATTAGCCGGGCCTGGTGGTGGGCACCTGTAGTCCCAGCTACTCAGGAGGCTGAGGCAGGAGAATGGCGTGAACCTGGGAGGTGGAGTTTGCAGTAAGCCAAGATCGTGCCACTGCATTCCAGCCTGGGCAACAGAGTGAGACTCCATCTCAAGAAAAAAAAAAAAGAAAAAGAAAAACAAAGCTTAAAAATCCTTGCTATTCTGGTTACTCTTGAGTGACAATTAGGTGAAATCTTAAAAAATATCAAAATAGCAGCTGGAGGGTGTGGAGCTATAATAAGTTATTGGTAGACATGTAAAATGTTACAGTCACTTTGGAAAAAGTTGGACAGAGTATTAAACACTTACTGTAAGACCCAGCAACTACCCGCCCAAAAGAAATGAAGACACATGTTCATGCAAATTCTTGTTCAAGAACATTCAAACCAGATTTATTCATAATAGCCCAAAGTGGAAACAACCCACATGGCAATCAACAGGTGAAAGGGTGCATTATAAAATTATCAAACAGTTAAATAATACCCAGAAATAAAGAGGAGCACATCATTGCAACACGGGACATCTGAATGAATCTGAGAAACAGTTATGCTGCGCAAAAGTCACCAGACACAAAAGAGCACATCCTATAGTTCGTTTACGTGTAAACATTAAATGGACTCTGTACTGACAATAAGCAGAACAGGAATTCTCTGATCTGTGTGGTGGAAAGCCAGTTGATTCCAAAAGAGTGTTTCAAAACTTTTTGAAGTTATAAAAATGTCCTATGTCTGGATTTTGGAGGTGGTTCTAAAGATGTATTGTGACAGTTCATTGGCAGTGTATTTTATTGTAATTATTATTTTTTCAATAAACTTAGTGAACAGTGAACAAAGTAATTGCAAGGCCAATTGGGTAATATTGTCTTTGCATCTTCCGTCTTGTAGTGAACTGAAAATTGTACAAGCCAGAATATCTGAGAGATAATCTCAGCTCTGAAACTGAAGAACTGTGTATTCCTTGGCAAGATGTCTCTTTTCTAGGTATTTTGTATTTTTCTTCTACAGAATGATAGTTTAAATACACTTCATAGATTAAATCAAAACAGTAAGCTTTTAATACACATTCATTATTCATTGTAACTAAAAGTCTAAGCAAAATGAAAAGTCATACAAAATTGGAAAAATTATTTAAATAAGATGAAATATTTCTTTAAAAGTTAGGAAAATTGAACTATCACATCTTCTATTTCATATCAATCTTTCAGAACTTGTAATTACATATCAACTGTTTTAAGCATAAAATCGATAATACACTCAGGTCAGGCGCGGAGGTTCACACCTGTAATCCCAGCACTTTGGGAGGCTGAGGCAGCCGGATCACGAGGTCAGTAGTTTGTGACCAGCCTGGACAACATGATTAAACCTCATCTCTACTAAAAATACAAGAATTAACTGTGCTGCTCCGGAGGCTGAGGCATGAGAATCACTTGAACTTGGGAAGTGGAGGTTGCAATGAGCTGGAATCATACCACTGCACTCCAGCCTGGGTGACAAAGCGAGATTTTGTTTCAAAAAAACAAAACAAAACTATAACACACCTAACCTTGTGTGTTCACAAATGTATATATAAATATAAAAATGATTTTATTTTCCTTCTTTTCACAATTTTTGTGTTTATGTTCATAACAGATAGCAGCATGTAATTTCTCCTTTTGTTATGTCCTTGTTAGTTTTGGGACTGGAGCATATGGTGATCTCATATGATAAGTTTGGGAATATTTATTCCTTTTGATTCTCTTGAAAGTTTGTGTAATTTTGATAAGGTATCATGTCACCAGGCAGGCATATATAAAATTAGAGTTTTCATTCTGGGTAAGTTTATAGTACAGATTTCTTGTTACCTCTGTCAGGTTAGTTGCTGTACAAATACTCCTAATATCGACCTTTTATATTGGTATCATCACAGGCTCTGCAATGATTTTCCCCTTTCTATTTATAGTACTCTGTTTTCTGGCTTTTTTCTCTCCTTTTTTCTACTCCTTTCATCAACTAAGCACAGGCTTCAATTCTATCTGGGAGGTCGTATAGCTCATGAGAAATGGTGGTTCTTCTGGATATGAGATAATTCACTACTTTTGTATGTAATACTGTGGAAAGTGGTGTGACACAAGCCTCTTCTTCACGAAACTGATTACTGTGCAAACATCGTTTCCCAACCAACACGGAATGTCTTGTGTCTTTACTGGCATAATTCACATAGGCATACAAACCTTGAATTTAAATTTGTATGTGCCCTCTTCCACTGGGTGTATTTAAAGAAGTTACATAATGAGTTGCTTTGAATTTCAAAAAATCTATTTGGCAAGGAATTCCTAGTTCCTTCTATCTAAAATAACCTAATAATCTCCCAGAAGTGATCCTGGTTTGATGTTTCTGTCCCCATGATAACAGAGATTTGGCTGGTCGTCACATTTAGAAAGCCCCTCATTTCCCCGTCTACAGCCACTGCCCAGGCATGGACACTCTTTTCCCTTGCTCTAGTCCTTTTTTCTACACCCTAGTTCCAGGAAATTTGAGACTCAAAACATTTGTCAGGTAAGATTCTGGACTGAGCTAATAAGACTTCTCCAGAGGTGTCAGGTTCCTGGACTACCATTGATCCATCTCTAGAGAGAGTTGTAAGTATGAGGAAGGGCAGAGCTTGTAATTCTTCCACCTGCTTTTGCTCCCACTATACTAATTACTATGATCACAACAACATCCACAACACCACAGGACAAGCTTCTACTGCTTCCAATGCATCTATCTCAGTAAATCTTCTCTACCTCTATCTTTCGCAGCTGGAAGTTTTGAGAGTCATGCAAGTAGTACTGTAGTCTTTATTTCATAATTTGAAAAGTAGGCAAGACTCAGCGTAACATTGGCATTCTTTAAACCAGTCACCCTTTAGTTTCTGGATCATCGTTATACACATAAATACAGCGCGTATCTAATATATATATATATATTTTAAAATCCATAAGACAATACTTACCACAGCCTGTGTTTTCTGTTGTATTATATTTTCCTCTTTTACTCTTATTCTTGTTTTTTCATTAAAAAATCTTTAATGAACTTAAGCAAATTAACAAGTCAAAAAAAAGGAAAACACACAACTTTAAAAAGTAGACAAAGTACATGACCACTTTTCAAAAAAAAACATATAAGCAAGCAAAAAGCATATGCAAAATTGCTAAAAATCACTAATTATTAGAAAAATGCAAATCAAAACCTCAATGAGATACCATCTTACACCAGTTAAAATGGCCATTGTGAAAAAGCCAAAAAATGACAGATGCTAGTGAGTTTATTGAGAAAACAGAACGCTTATACACTGCTGGTAGAAATATAAAAGAATGCATCCATTATGAAAAGCAGTTAGACAATTTCTCAAAGAACTTAAAACAGAAATATCATTTGACCCAGCAATCTCATTGGGTATATACCCTACAGAATACAAATTGTTTTACCATAAAGATAAATACATGTGTATGTTCATCACTGCACTATTCCCAATAGCAAAAACATGGAATCAACCTAAATGCCCATCAGTGGTAGACGGGATAAAGAAAAGGTGGTAGATCTGCAACATGGAATACTTACTATACAGCTGTAAAAAAATGAGATCGTGTCCTTTGCAGCAACATGGATGGTGCTGGAGGCCATCATCCTAAGCAAACTAACACAAAGTTTCAAGTTTATACTAATCATGGTTTCTATAGTAGAAGAAGAAACAAATATTTGTTTTAATGAAATCAGATTTAGCGTTTCTAGCCAGACATTCATGCTGATGAACTGTGGGAAATAATACTCAATGGCAGAAAAGGGGGTAGAATATGGGGGTCCTCAAACCAAGAATAAAGTGAATCCCATTAAAACTCAGAGACTGATAGCTCTGGACAATGCAGGATCTGTGGATTTCACATGCTTTGAGGAATCATGATATCATCCTCTTTGTTCATCCGACGTAAACCTCTTGATCGTCTACTGGTAATAACATTAGTTTAGAGCCATTACAAAATTCTTTTGAGAAAATTTAACTTGCTCATGATCAAGTGTTCTTTTTTATTTTAAAAAATCCATTTCACACTTACAAAAATGTAGTATGTATGTCACAAAGTAATCCTCCCCACAACTGGAACAGTTCCATAGTATGTTAAAGACCTGATAGCACCACCCTCTAAGACTTTATTAAGCACCCTCTGCACACAAGGATATTCTTCTACTTATTCTCAATACAGCATTGAAATACATTACTCCATTTAATTCTCACAACCACTTCAAGTTTTGCCGATAGATGCTCAAAAATGTACTTGGTAACAAAGTGTCCTTTAGTTAGAAACATTCTCTGCAGGAAAATCTGGGCCATCTTGTCTGACCTGGGACACTAGGGACACTGTCCCTGTGCTGAGTTACTGAGATGAGCCAGTCCTGCAGCTGTGCCCAGCCTGCCCCACCCCATGCTGATTTGCATGTCTCCAGAGCACAGCCCCCTGCCATGAAGACTTCTTAATAGGCTGGTCACACCCTGTGCAGGCATCAGTCCCATTCAGGACACAGCATGGACATGAGGGCCCCCGCTCAGCTCCTGGGGCTCCTGCTGCTCTGGCTCCTGGGTAAGGAGGGGGAACACTAGGAATTTTCTTAGCCCGGTGCGCTCAATACATCTGGCACTTCTGAGAAGTTCTCTTATACCATGATTTTTAGTGTGGACATTTGTTTTTACATTTCCTATCTCAGGCATCAGATGTGACATCAAGATGACATAGTCTCCATCCTTCCTGTCTGCATCTGTAGGAAACAGAGTCACTATCACTTTCCAGGCAACTGAGGGCATTAGCAATGGTTTACCCTGGTATCAGCAGAAACCAGGGAAATCCCCTAAGCTTTTCCTCTATGATGCAAAAGATTTGCACACTGGGGTCTCATCGAGGTTCGGTGGCAGTGGATCTGGGACAGATTTCACTCTCACCATCAGCAGCCTGCAGCCTGAAGATTTTGCAACTTATTACTCTAAACAGGAGGTCAGTCACCCTCCTACAGTGTTATAAGCCTGAACATAAATCCCTTAGTGAAACAAATGTATGAAGTTGGGCTGCACAGAGACTCCTCCTGGTGCCTCCATCTGCTGAAAACATTTCCCAGACGTATACAAGTTTTTAGGTTTTTGGCAAAACGGGTCAGGGAGTCTCCTCTATTTCTTCTTTCTTTATCCTCAGTACCAGAAGCACAGACATGACAACATCTCCCTAATTTAGTAACAGATAGTAGCTATGATACCTGAGAAATCTGTGTTGCTGCATCAGTCAGGGTTTATACATCAAAATAGAAACCACTCTACAGATTTCAAGAAGAAATTGTTTTAACTAGAGTCAAAAATCCAACCCGGGGGTGTGGTAATCAGAGAAGCTGATACTAGAAACACGGGACTCCTGGTGGTCCACCAGAAGCCTGAACGCATCTGCCCCTGAAGGTGTGGGCTGCTTAATCATGTGGTCCTCTACCCTGTCTAGGAAGCAGAGATGTGAGGGTGCAGATTCTCTTAGCTGCCTGTAGCACCTCACTTGGTGATTCTCCAGTCCTCACCTCAGTTAATGTGTCTACTTTCAGCTGTCAATGAATATTGAATCATCCTCTCCTGACTCTTAAATAGAACATAAGGACCCATTATTGAGCAATTCTATAAGAAACTATAGCCAGAAAAGTTTTTGTGAAGTGTGTTCCAGAAATGATGGTAATAATGAGGAATGGAGAGCTGACAACCAAGTAAGGTCCATATTTCTCCAAATCTCAGAACTTTCCAGATTTGGGATGACCCCAGAATATCCTTACATGTGCTTCCACATCTTATTAGCAAGTCTGGGATCATTGCAAGAAAACTTCCTAAGTCATAAAGTAAACAGAAAAATGAGAAAATTGCTTGGAATACCTAGCAATTCTTTGACAAAAAAATGAAAAAACTTACTTGATAAAACAAACAAGGAACCTGATTGTTCAACTTTGCTAATCAAAATTTGTCCAGATACCAACTGCCTCCTCAGCATCACAGTGAGCATGCTACAAATGCAAACTAACACATCCATCTTGGAACTATTGTGTGAAAATCTGCATTTTAACAAGTATAGGGGTAATCTACTGATGTTTTCAGTAGCTGTGTTCTGGAGAATATTTACTTCAGTTAAAAATGTATGTTTTTTTAAATGAGGTCATTTATGTTAAAGCTACATGTTAAAGACACACTCAGCTTTAATTCTAACAAATCCAAATTAGTTTTGAAGAGGCTGATGAAGGAGCTTGAAGAAATCCGCAAATGTGGGATGAAAACTTCCGTAACATCCAGGTTGATGAAGCTAATTTATTGACTTGGCAAGGGCTTATTGTTCCTGACAACCCTCCATATGATAAGGGGCCTTCAGAATCGAAATCAACTTTCCAGCAGAGTACCCATTCAAACCACCGAGATCACATTTAAAACAAAGATCTATCACCCGAACATCGACGAAAAGGGGCAGGTCTGTCTGCCAGTAATTAGTGCTGAAAACTGGAAGCCAGCAACCAAAACCGACCAAGTAATCCAGTCCCTCATAGCACTGGTGAATGACCCAGCCCGAGCACCCAGGCTGACCTAGCTGAAGAATACTCTAGAATGCTGAAGAGTTTACAAAGAAATATGGGGAAAAGCGACCTGTGGACTAAAATCTGCCACGATTGGTTCCAGCAAGTGTGAGCAGAGGCCCCGTGCAGTGCATTCAGACACCCCGCAAAGCAGGACTCTGTGGAAATTGACACGTGCCACCGCCTGGCGTTCGCTTGTGGCAGTTACTAACTTTCTACAGTTTTCTTAATCAAAAGTGGTCTAGGTAACCTGTAAAGAAAGGATTAAAAATTTAAGATGTTCTAGTTCTGCTTTCTTTGTTTTAAAAATCACTGCTTCAATCTATTCCAAAAGAATGGTGTTTCTTTTCTTGTCCAATTTTATCCAAAATCTTCAAGTTGCATTTAGCCCATAATGTTTAAAAAAAAGGAAAAAAAAGGTTGTGGTTCCCTTTCTTCCCTACCCTTGCCACTCCCACTTTCTGGCACTGAGTTTATTTTTCACTTACTTCCCCAGACCCGGAGCCTGCCTCCACAAAGGAGAAGAGACTGCCCTGGTGGTCCTGGTGGCTTTTCTTAGCACGTGTGGGACTGTTGCCCAGTGTGGGAGTTGGTTTAAATTCTCCTGACTCCAGTTTATAACATCCTTTTAAAATTTAAAAACAAACAGCCACACCCCTCCTCCAGTCCTTCTCCTCAGTTCTTGTGCGAATCTCCAGCTGATGTTACCACAGTAACATCAGTTAATTGGGCAAGCCCTGATGTCAGTGTGTGTAACTGACCTCTGGCCTGGCTTGCGCAAACAAACCCTATAATCACAGGTCTGTGGTGGCCCGGAAATGGGGGGCCTGCTAGTCAGGAGGATGCTGTGCACACTGTGTGTGATGAATCTCGCCAGAAAGGCTCCTGATGTCCCAGGTTGGCACTTCTTCCTGCAGCCATTGTAGAAGATCTGCTGGTCCTTGCAGGCAAAGCTACAGCCAGAATGTCCGTTTGAAATTCCCAGCTCATCTGTCACCGAGTTTCATCTGAATGTGCCACGGAGCTTGCTCTCCACTTCCTCTGTGCAGCAGCCCGCCACAGCCCTCCTCGGCACACTTTGACCCTTTGTAGGATTGGAATTAGCAGGACTCGGCTATTTAAAGCACCAGTCTGGGGTCTCCTGGGCCCCTGCTGACCCCTTCCTCCAGAGAGCTGGCCCAGCCCGGGAACAAGACGGA
Source organism: Colobus guereza (assembly GCA_030247045.1). NCBI lineage: Eukaryota > Metazoa > Chordata > Mammalia > Primates > Cercopithecidae > Colobus > Colobus guereza. The sequence continues at coordinate 64,166,246 of CM058088.1, forward strand.
CTTCCTCTCCCTTTGGACTCACAGCCTTTGCAGAGTCAAGCTCCACTTGAAGCTCACTCAGTAATATCCTTTCAATGTGTTTTATATTGTTTTGACTGCCTTTTTGTAGAAATAAAAATTGACCTTAGAATTTATCATCAGAAAAAAAAAAAAAAAGACACACTCAGCTTTAATTCTAACAAATCCAAATTAGTTTTGAAGACATTTTTAAGATTGTAAATGTTGAAAAATATTATTTTTCAATAGATCAAATACCTTGATAATTAAATGCAGTAAAGGTTTTAGAAATTTTAGTATTTACCAAAATGAAAGAATAAATTAAAATTGTGTGCACATGGCTTAGAGATTATTGGACTTCTAATAATTATTGGACTTAAGCTGAATAGGCAAATAATTTAGGTTCAGTAATTAGCTTTAAATTATTTTCCTAGTCAGCTTGGTCTGGGGAATGTATTCACTCCTGATACTTGCCATAGGCATGTTGTACCTCACTCAGTTAGACATTGCCTGGGTCCCAGATCAAACCCAATCCAAGTGTTGGTGATAATCTCAGTGCTCTACAGCAGAACCACCCTGCTAAGCCCTTCCTTAATCAACCAGATGATTGTTATCATGAACAGGAGAACAAATGCTTAGTGTTATTAGCCACAGAGTTTTGAGTGGTTATCTACCATATGCACATTTTTTTTCTTTAGTGACACAAATTACATTCATTTTACTCAAATATTATTTAGTTTTATTTTCTTCTTAATATTTTTCTAAATGGATTACCAACTATTCCTATCTATATCATCAATTTTTATAAAATGAATCTATCTGTATGGTTAGAAATGTAAATATTATATTGGTCAGCTTTTGCCCAGGTGATCAGGTCAGAAAAGGCTGTTAGCTCAGCCTGAGTTTAGAATTTCTGTCCTTGGTCACAGAATTTAATGCCTGTATTCTCCTGTCTCACCAATCATCTAGATTCACTGAGATGGTGTTTGACACAGGACTGTTAGGAACAAAATAGAAATCTGTGGCCCCACCTCTCTATTTCTACCCAAAATGCACCTAGTTATCTCCCTTGGTGCATGATTGTGAGACAGTATGAGGAAGAGAATCAGTTGTAGCAGAAAAAATACATGGTTCTCAGGATACTAATGGGCCTCACATGTCCAGACATGTTCCCACTCCTACCTTCTTGCCTCCCTTAACAAACTGACTCCAGTTACATAGCAAAAAGCTGTCCACTCCCAACTTAGGTGACTAGGCCAAAATCCTAACCATAAAAAGAAGAGCCCAACCATTTATCTCCTTTGGTTATATCTCTCAAGGTTTTATTTATTTATTTATTTTTTGTCTTGAGACAGAGTCATGCTCTATCACCCAGGATGGAGTGCAGTGGTACAATCTCCACTCACTGCAACCTCTGCCTCCCAGGTTCACGCCATTCTCCTGCCTCAACCTCCCAAGTAGTTGGGACTACAGGCACACACCACCAAGCCTGGCTATTTTTTGTATCTAGAGGTGGTGTTTCACCGTGTTGGTCAGCCTGGTCTCAAACTCCTGAATTCCAGTGATTCACCCTCCTCGGCCTCCCAAAGTTCTGGGATTAAAGGCATGAGCCACTGCTTCCAGCCTCCCAAGGTTTCTAAAGTGGAACTCTAACGTTCCTGATAAGAACCTGGCTGTCTTCCAAAGTCGCTGTAAGATCTGCATTCCCCAAAGAACCAAATGAGTTCTAGTTGGCTGAAGCACTAACCTTTACTGATTTTTCCTCATTATAATCTCATTGTAATACTAAAATATCTGCCAAGGCAGAGCTTATCCTCCATTTTCTGTTCGTGTTATATATGTTAGAGCATGATGCTCCACTGCACAAATGCGAAGAAAACTTTGCCTAAACATGCTTGTATGTCATTCCTTTTCTGCCTCAGCTTCCTTAAAATGATAAGAGTTGAGCACTTCAGGAATTGCCCTCTCTTACCCACAGGCTGCTCCCTTGCTTTGCTCATTCTACAAAACTATTTTTAATTTTATTTTCATTTTTTTATACTTTAAGTTCTAAGATACATGTGCATAACGTGCAGGTTTGTTACATATGTATACTTGTGCCATGTTGGTGTGCTGCACCCGTCAACTTGTCAGCACCCATCAACTCATCATTTACATCAGGTATAACTCAGAATGCAATCCCTCCCCCTTCCCCCCTCCCCATAATAGGCCCAGGTGTGTGATGTTCCCCTTCCCGAGTCCAAGTGATCTCATTGTTCAGTTCCCACCTATGAGTGAGAACATGCGGTGTTTGGTTTTCTGTTCTTGCGATAGTTTGTTGAGAATGATGGTTTCCAGCTGCATCCATGTCCCTACAAAGGACACAAACTCATCCTTTTTTATGGCTGCATAGTATTCCATGGTGTATATGTGCCACATTTTCTGAATCCAGTCTGTCACTGATGGACATTTGGGTTGATTCCAAGTCTTTGCTATTGTGAATAGTGCCGCAATGAACATACATGTGCATGTGTCTTTATAGCAGCATGATTTGTAATCCTTTGGGTATATACTCAGTAATGGTATGGCTGGGTCTAGGTAACCTGTAAAGAAAGGATTAAAATTTAAGATGTTCTAGTTCTGCTTTCTTTGTTTTTAAAAATCACTGCTTCAATCTATTCCAAAAGAATGGTGTTTCTTTTCTTGTCCAATTTTATCCAAAATCTTCAAGTTGCATTTAGCCCATAATGTTTAAAAAAGGAAAAAGGTTGTGGTTCCCTTTCTTCCCTACCCTTGCCACTCCCACTTTCTGGCACTGAGTTTATTTTCACTTACTTCCCCAGACCCGGAGCCTGCCTCCACAAAGGAGAAGAGACTGCCCTGGTGGTCCTGGTGGCTTTTCTTAGCACGTGTGGGACTGTTGCCCAGTGTGGGAGTTGGTTTAAATTCTCCTGACTCCAGTTTATAACATCCTTTTAAAATTTAAAACAAACAGCCACACCCCTCCTCCAGTCCTTCTCCTCAGTTCTTGTGCGAATCTCCAGCTGATGTTACCACAGTAACATCAGTTAATTGGGCAACCCTGATGTCAGTGTGTGTAACTGACCTCTGGCCTGGCTTGCGCAAACAAACCCTATAATCACAGGTCTGTGGTGGCCCGGAAATGGGGGCCTGCTAGTCAGGAGGATGCTGTGCACACTGTGTGTGATGAATCTCGCCAGAAAGGCTCCTGATGTCCCAGGTTGGCACTTCTTCCTGCAGCCATTGTAGAAGATCTGCTGGTCCTTGCAGGCAAAGCTACAGCCAGAATGTCCGTTTGAAATTCCCAGCTCATCTGTCACCGAGTTTCATCTGAATGTGCCACGGAGCTTGCTCTCCACTTCCTCTGTGCAGCAGCCCGCCACAGCCCTCCTCGGCACACTTTGACCCTTTGTAGGATTGGAATTAGCAGGACTCGGCTATTTAAAGCACCAGTCTGGGGTCTCCTGGGCCCCTGCTGACCCCTTCCTCCAGAGAGCTGGCCCAGCCCGGGAACAAGACGGACTTCCTCTCCCTTTGGACTCACAGCCTTTGCAGAGTCAAGCTCCACTTGAAGCTCACTCAGTAATATCCTTTCAATGTGTTTTATATTGTTTTGACTGCCTTTTTGTAGAAATAAAATTGACCTTAGAATTTATCATCAGAAAAAAAAAAAAAAAAAAGACACACTCAGCTTTAATTCTAACAAATCCAAATTAGTTTTGAAGACATTTTTAAGATTGTAAATGTTGAAAAATATTATTTTTTCAATAGATCAAATACCTTGATAATTAAATGCAGTAAAGGTTTTTAGAAATTTTAGTATTTACCAAAATGAAAGAATAAATTAAAATTGTGTGCACATGGCTTAGAGATTATTGGACTTCTAATAATTATTGGACTTAAGCTGAACAGGCAAATAATTTAGGTTCAGTAATTAGCTTTAAATTATTTTCCTAGTCAGCTTGGTCTGGGGAATGTATTCACTCCTGATACTTGCCATAGGCATGTTGTACCTCACTCAGTTAGACATTGCCTGGGTCCCAGATCAAACCCAATCCAAGTGCTGGTGATAATCTCAGTGCTCTACAGCAGAACCACCCTGCTAAGCCCTTCCTTAATCAACCAGATGATTGTTATCATGAACAGGAGAACAAATGCTTAGTGTTATTAGCCACAGAGTTTTGAGTGGTTATCTACCATATGCACATTTTTTTTCTTTAGTGACACAAATTACATTCATTTTACTCAAATATTATTTAGTTTTATTTTCTTCTTAATATTTTTCTAAATGGATTACCAACTATTCCTATCTATATCATCAATTTTTATAAAATGAATCTATCTGTATGGTTAGAAATGTAAATATTATATTGGTCAGCTTTTGCCCAGGTGATCAGGTCAGAAAAGGCTGTTAGCTCAGCCTGAGTTTAGAATTTCTGTCCTTGGTCACAGAATTTAATGCCTGTATTCTCCTGTCTCACCAATCATCTAGATTCACTGAGATGGTGTTTGACACAGGACTGTTAGGAACAAAATAGAAATCTGTGGCCCCACCTCTCTATTTCTACCCAAAATGCACCTAGTTATCTCCCTTGGTGCATGATTGTGAGACAGTATGAGGAAGAGAATCAGTTGTAGCAGAAAAAATACATGGTTCTCAGGATACTAATGGGCCTCACATGTCCAGACATGTTCCCACTCCTACCTTCTTGCCTCCCTTAACAAACTGACTCCAGTTACATAGCAAAAAGCTGTCCACTCCCAACTTAGGTGACTAGGCCAAAATCCTAACCATAAAAAGAAGAGCCCAACCATTTATCTCCTTTGGTTATATCTCTCAAGGTTTTATTTATTTATTTATTTTTTGTCTTGAGACAGAGTCATGCTCTATCACCCAGGATGGAGTGCAGTGGTACAATCTCCACTCACTGCAACCTCTGCCTCCCAGGTTCACGCCATTCTCCTGCCTCAACCTCCCAAGTAGTTGGGACTACAGGCACACACCACCAAGCCTGGCTATTTTTTGTATCTAGAGGTGGTGTTTCACCGTGTTGGTCAGCCTGGTCTCAAACTCCTGAATTCCAGTGATTCACCCTCCTCGGCCTCCCAAAGTTCTGGGATTAAAGGCATGAGCCACTGCTTCCAGCCTCCCAAGGTTTCTAAAGTGGAACTCTAACGTTCCTGATAAGAACCTGGCTGTCTTCCAAAGTCGCTGTAAGATCTGCATTCCCCCAAAGAACCAAATGAGTTCTAGTTGGCTGAAGCACTAACCTTTTACTGATTTTTCCTCATTATAATCTCATTGTAATACTAAAATATCTGCCAAGGCAGAGCTTATCCTCCATTTTCTGTTCGTGTTATATATGTTAGAGCATGATGCTCCACTGCACAAATGCGAAGAAAACTTTGCCTAAACATGCTTGTATGTCATTCCTTTTTCTGCCTCAGCTTCCTTAAAATGATAAGAGTTGAGCACTTCAGGGAATTGCCCCGGGATCTCTTACCCACAGGCTGCTCCCTTGCTTTGCTCATTCTACAAAACTATTTTTTTTAATTTTTATTTTCATTTTTTTTATACTTTAAGTTCTAAGATACATGTGCATAACGTGCAGGTTTGTTACATATGTATACTTGTGCCATGTTGGTGTGCTGCACCCGTCAACTTGTCAGCACCCATCAACTCATCATTTACATCAGGTATAACTCAGAATGCAATCCTCCCTTCCCCCTCCCCATAATAGGCCCAGGTGTGTGATGTTCCCCTTCCCGAGTCCAAGTGATCTCATTGTTCAGTTCCCACCTATGAGTGAGAACATGTGGTGTTTGGTTTTCTGTTCTTGCGATAGTTTGTTGAGAATGATGGTTTCCAGCTGCATCCATGTCCCTACAAAGGACACAAACTCATCCTTTTTTATGGCTGCATAGTATTCCATGGTGTATATGTGCCACATTTTCTGAATCCAGTCTGTCACTGATGGACATTTGGGTTGATTCAAGTCTTTGCTATTGTGAATAGTGCCGCAATGAACATACATGTGCATGTGTCTTTATAGCAGCATGATTTGTAATCCTTTGGGTATATACTCAGTAATGGTATGGCTGGGTCATATGGTACTTCTAGTTCTAGATCCTTGAGGAATTGCCATACTGTTTTCCATAATGGTTGAACTAGTTTACAATCCCACCAACAGTGTAAAAGTGTTCCTATTTCTCCACATCCTCTCCAGCACCTGTTGTTTCCTGACTTTTTAATGATTGTAATTCTAACTGGTGTGAGATGGTATCTCATTGTGGTTTTGATTTGCATTTCTCTGATGGTTGGTGATGATGAGCATTTTCTCATGTGTCTGTTGGCTGTATGCATGTCTTCTTTTGAGAAATGTCTGTTCATATCCTTGCCCACTTTTGATGGAGTTGTTTGTTTTTTCTTGTAAATTTGTTTGAGTTCTTTGTAGGTTCAGGATATTAGCCCTTTGTCAGATGAGTAGATTGCAAAAATGTTCTCCCATTCTGTAGGTTGCCTGTTCACTCTGATGGTAGTTTCTTCTGCTGTGCAGAAGCTCTTTAGTTTAATTAGATCCCATTTGTCAATTTTGGCTTTTGTTGCCATTGCTTTTGGTGTACTGGTACCAAAACAGAGATATAGACCAATGGAACAGAACAGAGTCCTCAGAAATAATACCACACATCTACAGCCATCTGATCTTTGACAAACCTGAGAAAACAAGAAATGGGGAAAAGATTTCTATTTAATAAATGGTGCTGGGAAAATCAGCTAGCCATAAGTAGAAAGCTGAAACTGGATCCTTTCCTTACTCCTTATAATGAAAATTAATTCAAGATGGATTAGAGACTTAAATGTTAGACCTAATACCATAAAAACCCTAGAAGAAAACCTAGGTAATACCATTCAGGACATAGGCATGGGCAAGGACTTCATGTCTACAAAACTATTAAACCTTGCCTGAGAAAATTTCAGTTTGGTCTGGTGCTAATTTCTATTTAGAAAAGGGCAAGGGTCGGGCATGGTGGCTCATGCCTATAGTTCCAGCATTTTGGGAGGCTGAGTGGTGGATCACCTGAGGCCAGGATTTTGAAACCAGCCTCACCGACATGGTGAAACCCGTCTCTACTAAAAATACAAAACAGCTGGAAGTGGTGGCCCATGCTTGTTATCCCAGCTACTCAGGAGGTTGAGGCAGGAAAATCACTTGAACCTGGGAAGTGGAGGTTGCAGTAAGCTGAGAATGATGGTTTCCAGCTGCATCCATGTCCCTACAAAGGACACAAACTCATCCTTTTTATGGCTGCATAGTATTCCATGGTGTATATGTGCCACATTTTCTGAATCCAGTCTGTCACTGATGGACATTTGGGTTGATTCCAAGTCTTTGCTATTGTGAATAGTGCCGCAATGAACATACATGTGCATGTGTCTTTATAGCAGCATGATTTGTAATCCTTTGGGTATATACTCAGTAATGGTATGGCTGGGTCATATGGTACTTCTAGTTCTAGATCCTTGAGGAATTGCCATACTGTTTTCCATAATGGTTGAACTAGTTTACAATCCCACCAACAGTGTAAAAGTGTTCCTATTTCTCCACATCCTCTCCAGCACCTGTTGTTTCCTGACTTTTTAATGATTGTAATTCTAACTGGTGTGAGATGGTATCTCATTGTGGTTTTGATTTGCATTTCTCTGATGGTTGGTGATGATGAGCATTTTTTCATGTGTCTGTTGGCTGTATGCATGTCTTCTTTTGAGAAATGTCTGCTCATATCCCTTGCCCACTTTTTGATGGGGTTGTTTGTTTTTTTCTTGTAAATTTGTTTGAGTTCTTTGTAGGTTCAGGATATTAGCCCTTTGTCAGATGAGCAGATTGCAAAAATGTTCTCCCATTCTGTAGGTTGCCTGTTCACTCTGATGGTAGTTTCTTCTGCTGTGCAGAAGCTCTTTAGTTTAATTAGATCCCATTTGTCAATTTTGGCTTTTGTTGCCATTGCTTTTGGTGTACTGGTACCAAAACAGAGATATAGACCAATGGAACAGAACAGAGTCCTCAGAAATAATACCACACATCTACAGCCATCTGATCTTTGACAAACCTGAGAAAAACAAGAAATGGGGAAAAGATTTCCTATTTAATAAATGGTGCTGGGAAAATCAGCTAGCCATAAGTAGAAAGCTGAAACTGGATCCTTTCCTTACTCCTTATACGAAAATTAATTCAAGATGGATTAGAGACTTAAATGTTAGACCTAATACCATAAAAACCCTAGAAGAAAATCTAGGTAGTACCATTCAGGACATAGGCATGTGCAAGGACTTCATGTCTACAAAACTATTAAACCTTGCCTGAGAAAATTTCAGTTTGGTCTGGTGCTAATTTCTATTTAGAAAAGGGGCAAGGGGTCGGGCATGGTGGCTCATGCCTATAGTTCCAGCATTTTGGGAGGCTGAAGTGGGTGGATCACCTGAGGCCAGGATTTTGAAACCAGCCTCACCGACATGGTGAAACCCCGTCTCTACTAAAAATACAAAACAGCTGGAAGTGGTGGCCCATGCTTGTTATCCCAGCTACTCAGGAGGTTGAGGCAGGAAAATCACTTGAACCTGGGAAGTGGAGGTTGCAGTAAGCTGAGATCGTGCCACTGCACTCCAGTCTGGGCAACAAGAGCAAAATTCTGTCTCAACAAAAATAAAAAAAAAACAAAGGGGTGGGGGGTGGGGACGTGGGCAAGGAACTTGGGGTCCCAGCAGCAGCAAAAATTGCATCCAGTGGGAATGAAGAGCTGATTAGAACTTTTCTTCCAAGAATGCCTTTCACTTGCCGCTTAGTGATTTTTACCAAGTGTCCTGAAGCTGCCTCAAAGAGTAACACTCACGAAACTCCAGCACTGCAGTGCAAAGGTGACCACAGCTGCATGGATAAGCAGGACCCAGGTTCTGACCCTCAGGTCACTGATACAACTGCCATGAATCCAGATGTTGATGCCATCCATGAAGGCAGAGGATGATTCCTTGGCTGATTCTCTAATCTCCACACCGCTCATTCTGCACAACACATCTATCAAACTAGACTCAATTTCTCTTCTCCTTAACAATTTTGAAAAACTCTGTTCACACTCCAGAACTTCATTTCCTATAAATCTGGTCCTTTCCTTTAAGCAGTTAAACTCCTTTGCTTTCTGGACATTTCTCTTTGTCTCAATGAAGCAATTTTATTAATTCTACTCCAAGTTCTAACAGAATTTTCATCCATCCTGGAATTAGAGCTTCATGTCAGCCAGACAAGATCCATGCAACAGTCCAGAGGTTATCTTGGCAGGCCCGGAAGTCAAGGCCTTGGGGTTGGGGACAGAGCTTTACTGCTTACAGACTGTGTGACATTAGTAAAGGGACTTAACCTCCCTTTGCCTTGGTTTCTATACCTGAGATGCAATGACAATAATAGGTTCTACCTCACAGGTCTGCTTACAATTTAAACAAGGTAAAACATTTAGAATATTATTCAACAGATAATATGTACTGCTATTAATTTGGGTAATCTTATTGCTATAATACTTAGCACTGTTATAGTCATCATTATCATAACTGGACTAACTTAGCAGAAACGGCTGAAATAGTGTTAAATTCAAGTTCATTCCATCTACAGCCCCCGTAGGTGCTAAAATGGGATTTTTTGCTACCCAGCTGACAACTCTTTAAATCCTAAGAATTTTATCTTGATCTATGCTAAATCGGTCAGACTTTGAATCATGCCCATGCATATCTGTTCAATGCACTTCTTCTCACTATCTATTATCAAAACATTATTCTATAATAGGTTCAATTGTCATATTGCTCTTCTGCTTTCTTGTGTAATTCTTATTCTAAATTTAAATCTTTTCTCTATTTCTCTAATACTTGTGCAATAACTCACAACCTAATCTCAGTTTTTTGACATGCTTCTGTGCTGATGACATAGTTTATTTGATGTTGTTTATTCTTTTACTTGCTGGATTCCTATGGAAACAAATCCTTTTAAGCTCAGGCCCTTCTAAGACCTCAGAGCTAGAAAGTGAAAAAGAGCTAAGTGAAAGAAGAGTGTGTGAAGAAGAGTGATTTGGTGAACTGAAGTGTCACTTCTCCTGTTTCTAAGGTCATCTACTTTCTCTAGCAAGAGTTTTCAAGTTGAATTTGATGTTTTGTTTTTAAAACAAATCATGTATGACTTTGTCAAACACTTTTCATCAAAAGCTTTTTTTCTCCAAAAGCCCAAGTCAGATTAACTGCATCCAGTAAAATCTGGTCGACCTTTCTCTGAAATTCTCTCTGTATATACCCAAAAGTCCACACCTGAGACCCCATCAGATTTAACAGCCTTGGCCTGGCAGAACCTGCAGGACAATGGAGAGGATCCAAGTGCCCCCGAGCAACAAAACATGACAGCAGATAAAGCTGAGTGAAAGTACATCCTAATCCTCCAGGAATTCCCTAAATTTTTGGGTCCATTGAACTCATTCAGTATAACAACTTTGTATTTAAGACTGGTTCATGCCAAACCAAAACTAACATGTTTTCTGGATTTTATTTTATTGAATAGTTACCAGTGTACATGCAGCTGGGTTAGTTTAGGTACATAAAGACTGCTTCTCACCCTTCCCCTACCTTCACACTTCCACTTTTTTTAAGCCCCGTCTCTCTCCAAGAAAGAGACTGGAATGATCCCCTTTTTATACCACTGTTTCAGAGTGTAGCGAGGTAAAACTATCGATGTTCCCAGCTTTTGGCTACTAAATAGACGTTGTTAAATCTACTTAAAAACAAAAGTCCTGTGTCGTATATCTGATCAATCAGACACAGCAGGATGAAGTAAAAGGAGAGATTTCTGAATTCTCAATCTGAGTTTTAAAAATGCAGAATGAAGTCTGGAAGAATTTAGAAAGTATACATTTGTATGCCATATTCAATAGAATTTTGAAAAATATAAGATAATATAAGGCAATTTTTTGCCTAATAAAAATAAGAATAGTAAGACATGGGGCAGCAGCAGTGAAGGTGAGCATACACGTGGCAGAGGTCAGCTGTTGGTGCAAACCCAGCTCTGTTGCTCATGTTTGTTGGGGTTCCTATTACAGTGGGGTTGGAGTTTGGCTAAAAATCCAGATAGAAACTCATAAGTATCTCTTGGAAAGAATCACAGTGTTGAGTAGACTCCTGCTTGACCTTCAAGGCTATGCCCTGATGTCACTGCAAGCTCATGGGGGACCTTGTGCATCACACAGGGCTCTAGGACTTCAGTGACTCAAGGGTTAGGGAAATTTCTGAGCAAAAGCACTTTAGGTCATGTCACACCTTCCTAGCCAACCCCAGAGACATAGGTGAGCTTCTAAAAGTTGATTTTTCCCATATCATGTATCTGGGGATGATATGAGAAAGAATGAGGTTCGGGAGACACCATATATCAAAATGATTAAGATATTAACAGGGTGGAGCTGGAGCTGGGAAGATCAGAAGGAGATGCAGTGACAGGAGCCCAAGACCCACATCTCAAATCTGCATAAAGCGTAATCAGTGCAACATTATAAGGGAAACCCAGGAGAATATGGGAGGTTTCACTCTACCTTTCTGGTCCAGCCACCAGGCACTCTTCCTAACGCAGACCTCAGCAACTGACCCGAGGAGAAATCCAGTCCGGTGTTAGGGGCTCAGCTCTTTTCCACTGTACGGTAACTGCAAGCAACTGCCAAACTCAGGTGCATTCTTTTCCCTTGTAGAATCCCTCTGCCTGGGCCAAGTCAAAATCTCTACCCACACTCACATTTGGCAAATTTCATGAAAGAACTCAATGAGAGAGGAAAAGCAATTCACCTACAAAGGTGTATTTCTCCTATTCAATTTTTGGTAATCTAGTTTTCATTTCTTCACTAGTGCTGTGATGTCATCATAAAGGTGATTTTTAAATGTATTGTTTGCTCTCTTTTGCTTTTGTTGCATTGCTTTTGTTTCTCTCTTAAGACGTTGCATCATCATTACTGAAAACATAATTTTAAATTTCAAAATTAAATTAAAATAGAGAAATGCTAACTTTGTGGTATCAGAAAAATGCATATCAAGAATATATCAATGCATATAAAATGCATATCAGTAAATACATAACACATGATCACACCTATGTTGAAAGTGAAAGAAAAAACTGAAGAAATAATAGTGATCATGTCAGAGTTTGCAAAACTTGATACTATGATTTTTATATTCCAGTAATACATATATAGAAACATATATTTTATAAATGCCACATTTAAAGGAATGCTCTAATAATATTTGGATCCAAGTAGAAGTAATAAGATTTTTATTTAACAAACACAACAATTCCATATTATATTTATATTTTGAGACTGATGGCAGTTGTTCTGGTTCTGCAATCATTTCTAGAGGAATCAGGCCAGTGGTGCCCATAGCAATATCTAGCATGCATCATCTGTTCTATTGGTCATGAAAATTGTCTCACATGGTCAAGCAATAGGCAGCAGCAACTGGGTATTGACATTATTGCTCTGAGTTTTGCAGACTCCTTAATAATGCATCTTTCATTATCAAATGTAAATTTTGAAGACATTTAGAGATAACTGGTGATGATACTTGGCAATTAAGGACCTTAAAAATATGTTAGAAATAACAAGGATTAAGATATTTTGCAAATGTTACACTTCACCAAGAGAAGCTGGGTTATCCTAAAATAACTCTTATAAAGTATGCTTCCCAAGGTGTTCCCAGGGGTAACAGGACTAGTCAATGTGAGTAGATGGAGGACAGATTTTGAACTCGCTATAAGTATCCTGATATTTGAGGAAATTAAGGATGCCAGAACACTCCCTAATGAGTCACAGAATTATATAATCTACCTCCACAGAGAACAGGCAGAACCTAGACTCGCTTCTAACCCATATGGTATGGCAGAGGTTATGAGATGTTTTTCCAATGATTGGATTGTATTCTATAAGCCTCTGTCACAGCAGACTGGGAAGAGACTCTCTGAAACCTTCTGCTGACCTTGAACAACCGAACAGCCATGTGGGCATTGCCTGTGTGAGCATCACATGGCAGGGAATTGTCCACAGCCTCTAGGACCTGAGAACAGCCTTGAGCAAAGAGCCAGTAAGAAGCTGAAACCCTAAGTCATAGAATTGCTAAGGAATGAGCTCTGCAACTACCTGAAAGAGCTCTAAAGTATCTGTGTTCTCAGGGAGTCTCAGGGGAGAATGAACCCCAGTCTACATTGCGGCACAGTCTTGTGAAATCCAATGGGCAGGACCAAACAAAGCCATGTGCCAACTGCTGACTCACAAATTGAGAGATGATAAATGGGTATAATCTTAAGCTGATAAATTTGTAGTAATTTGTTACATGGCCATAACAAACTTAACACACACTTTAAGAACAAATAGTAGCCCTAAGAGCAGCCATGCCACTGACATTGACTGTAGATGGGCACAGGCTTATTCTCATGGTGACCTTGGGATTTCCAAGCACTACAAGAGAGCAAGGAAAGCTTTGATGTTCAAGCCCCTTCTAAGACTCCACTTGTGTTACATCAGGTCAATAGATGTGCCTATTGGCCTGAGCAAGACACATGGGCAATACCTGAGTCCATTTAGAATGAGACTGACCAAAGCATGAGTGCAGGGAAAGGATTTATTGCAGCTAATTTTGCAAGTAGGTTATCCATATTTATTATTATTATTTGCTGAGAAATACCCTGAGAAAAGGGAAGCCTCTTTAAAAAACTAAAAGTTTTTAGGTTGTAGCTTCATTCATTGTAGTGTTCTGCTTTATATCCAAGTATAAATAACCGAGAACTCCTTCAAACTATTATTTCTATGATGGTTTATTTTCCCCATACATTTACAGATAATTTTGGTACTGTAATGTGCTGGCCAAGTTTACTCTGCAGAGCTGACCATTTGCACAATGTGGCTGACACTCCACTGCACGTTGAATGTGGACCTTGACTGGTGGTGATCTATGAGAATCTGCTTCTGCAAAAGAATATATTTGTCACTCCTTTGATCTTTATCCTATCTGAATAAACACACTTCTCTATTGTTCCATGGCTAATCCATATCTTGTCTCTATTAACTCACTCTTGCCATAAGTGACTAAGAGCACCTAACACATAAATAATAAATACATCCAATTCTGAAAATTCAAATTAGTTAAGAAGCATGGCGACATTATAGAAACAAAATGTAGAACTATTTTAAGTGTAAAGAAAATGAATTCTTTGTATTTTGGAATGAAACTGTGAAAGCTGTGTGTGCAGGTTTCAGCACTGTCATGCACGTCTGTGTGAAGAGACCACCAAACAGGCTTTGTGTGAGCAATAAAGCTTTTTAATCACCTGGGTGCAGGGGGGCTGAGTCCGAAAAGAGAGTTAGTGAAGGGAGATAAGGGTGGGGCCGTTTTACAGGATTTGGGTAGGTAAAGGAGAATTCCAGTCAAAGGGGGGTTGTTCTCTGGCAGGCAGGAGTGGGGGTCACAAGGTGCTCAAAGTGGGAGCTTTTTGAGCCAGGATGAGCCAGCAAAAGGACTTTCACAAGGTAATGTCATCATTTAAGGCAAGAACTGGCCATTTTCATTTCTTTTATGGTGGAATGTCATCAGTTAAGGCAGGGGCAGGGCATTTCCACTTCTTTTGTGATTTTTCAGTTACTTCAGGCCATCTGGGCATATACGTGCAAGTCACAGAGGTTGCAATGGCTTGGCTTGGGCTCAGAGGCCAAGGAGCACCACTGCCTTTCCTGTGACTGAGGCATTGCCTTTCTCACACCTGCAGGCATCCTGGGAAGTGACTGGATGGCCTGAACTGAGCTGCATTGTTGGGCCACCCTGGGGAGACCTTGGTTATATAAGATGCATTTCAGAGGATAACAATTAACTGTTGACAGCAATAAATGATAGTAGTTCAGCTTCTTCATTACCAATGGTCTGTGTAGAATTTCTCCCAAACAACCCACAGTGAAGAAACTCAAACCCCAGAGTTGATCTGGGAACAAATCTAATAGAGGTTGGGGAATAGGACCCATCTCCCTGACCCATGTAAACCGATACCAAATGTTGTCCAACCTGCACATCAAACCAGCTTCCAGATAAGTTAAAGAAGTCACATCAGACCATCCGGTCACAACTGCAGACACATAAGTGGGCTGCAGACACATAAGTGGGCTCAGCAGAGATCAGTCCAGCCAGAATGAGACTGACCAAAGCATGAGTGCAGGAAAGGATTTATTGCAGCTAATTTTGCAAGTAGGTTATCCATATTTATTATTATTTGCTGAGAAATACCCTGAGAAAAGGAAGCCTTAAAAAACTAAAAGTTTTTAGGTTGTAGCTTCATTCATTGTAGTGTTCTGCTTTATATCCAAGTATAAATAACCGAGAACTCCTTCAAACTATTATTTCTATGATGGTTTATTTTCCCCATACATTTACAGATAATTTTGGTACTGTAATGTGCTGGCCAAGTTTACTCTGCAGAGCTGACCATTTGCACAATGTGGCTGACACTCCACTGCACGTTGAATGTGGACCTTGACTGGTGGTGATCTATGAGAATCTGCTTCTGCAAAAGAATATATTTGTCACCCTTTGATCTTTATCCTATCTGAATAAACACACTTCTCTATTGTTCCATGGCTAATCCATATCTTGTCTCTATTAACTCACTCTTGCCATAAGTGACTAAGAGCACCTAACACATAAATAATAAATACATCCAATTCTGAAAATTCAAATTAGTTAAGAAGCATGGCGACATTATAGAAACAAAATGTATAACTATTTTAAGTGTAAAGAAAATGAATTCTTTGTATTTTGAATGAAACTGTGAAAGCTGTGTGTGCAGGTTTCAGCACTGTCATGCACGTCTGTGTGAAGAGACCACCAAACAGGCTTTGTGTGAGCAATAAAGCTTTTAATCACCTGGGTGCAGGGGCTGAGTCTGAAAAGAGAGTTAGTGAAGGGAGATAAGGGTGGGGCCGTTTTACAGGATTTGGGTAGGTAAAGGAGAATTCCAGTCAAAGGGGTTGTTCTCTGGCAGGCAGGAGTGGGGTCACAAGGTGCTCAAAGGGGAGCTTTTGAGCCAGGATGAGCCAGCAAAAGGACTTTCACAAGGTAATGTCATCATTTAAGGCAAGAACTGGCCATTTTCACTTCTTTATGGTGGAATGTCATCAGTTAAGGCAGGGCAGGGCATTTCCACTTCTTTTGTGATTTTCAGTTACTTCAGGCCATCTGGGCATATATGTGCAAGTCACAGAGGTTGCAATGGCTTGGCTTGGGCTCAGAGGCCAAGGAGCACCACTGCCTTTCCTGTGACTGAGGCATTGCCTTTCTCACACCTGCAGGCATCCTGGGAAGCGACTGGATGGCCTGAACTGAGCTGCATTGTTGGGCCACCCTGGGGAGACCTTGGTTATATAAGATGCATTTCAGAGGATAACAATTAACTGTTGACAGCAATAAATGATAGTAGTTCAGCTTCTTCATTACCAATGGTCTGTGTAGAATTTCTCCCAAACAACCCACAGTGAAGAAACTCAAACCCCAGAGTTGATCTGGGAACAAATCTAATAGAGGTTGGGGAATAGGACCCATCTCGCTGACCCATGTAAACCGATACCAAATGTTATCCAACCTGCACATCAAACCAGCTTCCAGATAAGTTAAAGAAGTCACATCAGACCATCCAGTCACAACTGCAGACACATAAGTGGGCTGCAGACACATAAGTGGGCTCAGCAGAGATCAGTCCAGCCAGCCCAATACAGAAGAACCACAGAGCTGACCCTCAGAATTATAAGGAGCAATACAGTCAGCCCTCTATCTATGGGACCTGCATCCATGAATTCAACTAAACCTGGATCCAAAATATTTAGAAAAAAGTTCACAAAATTCCAAAAAGCAAAACTTGACTTTTCCATGTGCTGAATACCACTTGGGTGAATCCACACAAGTTAAGTCATGTGTAGACATCGTATTAGGTATTACAAGGAGGCTAGAGATGGTGTGAAGTGTACAGGAGGATATGTGTAGGTTATACACAAATATTGTGAATTTTACATAAAGGTTTTGAGTCTCCAAAAATTGGAACGTCTGCAGGGTGTCCTGGAACTTGTTTCCCATGCATACTGTGGGAGGACTGTACATGCTCATTTTATGGCATTGTGTTTGGAGCAGGTTTGTTTTGCAAGAAGAGCTAACTAATACAACCTGTTTTTGTTAACAGTAGGCAATAGAATTAAGTGATAGGGTAGCCATATTTATTGCAATTTTTTTTGTGATTGCAAAGCCTATTGCTTGTTTTTTAAGGCAGATAAGAATCCTCATACTTGATTATCATGGACTTTGGATGTCTTCCTTATCTCCCTGGCAAATGCAAAATGCAGCTGAGAAAACAATTCCTTTCTTCAATTTCCTCTCATTCTTTCTGACTATGAAGATCAGCACACTGCTGTGGGGAAAAAAAAGAGAGATCAGACTGTTAACTGTGTCTATGTAGAAAGAAGTAGACATAAGAGACTCCATTTTGTTCTGCAGTAAGAAAAATTCTTCTGCCTTGAGATACCGTTAATCTGTAACCCTACCCCCAACTCTGTCCTTGCAGAGACATGTGCTGTGTCTACTCAGGGTTTAATGCATTTGGGGCTGTGCAGCATGTGCTTTGTTAAACAAATGCCTGAAGGCAGTATGCTTGTTAAAAGTCATCACCATTCTCTAATCTCAAGTACCCAGGAACACAAACACTGTGGAAAGCCACAGGGACCTCTGCCTAGGAAAGCTAGGTATTGTCCGAGGTTTCTCCCCATGTGATAGTCTGAAATATGGCCTCGTGGGAAGGGAAAGACCTGATTGTCCCCCAACCCGACACCCATGAAGGGTCTGTGCTGAAGAGGATTAGTCAAGGAAGAAAGAAGGCCTCTTGGCAGTTGAGATAGAGAAAGGCATCTGTCTCCTGCCCGTCCCTGGGCAATGGAATGTCTCGATGTAAAACCCGATTGTATGTTCTATTTACTGACATAGGAGAAAACTACCTTAGGGCTGGAAGTAGGACATGCTAGTGGCAATGCTGCTTTTTATGCACTTAAAATGCTTATGGAGATGTTTGCACATGCGCATCAAAGCACAGCACTTTTCCTTAAACTTATTCATGACACAGAGATCTTTATTCATATGTCTCCTTGCTGACCTTCTCCCTGCTATGACCCTATTGTCCTGCCACTTCCCCCTCTCCGAGATGGTAGAGATAATGATCAATAAACACTGAGGGAACTCAGAGACTGGAGCCCGAACCGGTCCTCAGTATGCTGAGCACGGGTCCACTGGGCCCACTTTTTCTTTCTCTATACTTTGTCTCTGTGTCTCCTTCTTTTCTCAAGTCTCTCATTCCACTGTTATGCCCAGACCGTTTATTCCCCAAAGAAGACCACCAGAGTCCAGAGTCAAAGCCAAGCGGCAAGGATCTTTACTGCAAGTTCGAACTTGGTCCCTCCATTCCACAGCATACAAGAGGGCCCCGAACAATGCGTGCGCTCGCTTTTTATAGCCCGATGTAAACAGGACTTGTAAGGTTACAGAGGAACAAGGGAATTCTTTAGGTTACAGCATTACAATTGGTTAACATTTTAAGTTTATACATTTAGCAGTTTTCTATTGGTTCCCGCGCTTTCACAAACGGCTGTGTCCTTATCGGGGACTTTCCAGGTGGTGTTCCTTCTAAAGTTGAGATATATGGTAGTCTTTGAGTTGAAAGCTATATGGTGGGGAGACAGACATGGTGGGATGTGTTTATACTGGGCTCAGGAAGTTGAGAGATATATGGCAAGCACCGGTAATCAGAACAGAAAAAGAACAAGACAGGGACTTTCACAATGCTTGTCTATACAACGTCTGGAATCTATAGATAACATAATCGGTTAGGTCCGGGGTCAACTTTTAACTAGGCCCGGGGCGCTGCCCGGGCTGTCTGCCTGTGGATTTCATTTCTGTCTTTTAGTCTTTTCATTTGATCTCTTTCACCACTTGACGAGAAACACCCACAGGTTTGGAGGGGCAGGTCACCCCTTCACACTGCTGTTCAAACTTCTCATTACTCAGAATAATCCATGTTGTACATTGAGTGGGCTGTTTTCAATGTATATAGGTCATGAGTGTTGATTATGTCTTTGAGAGTTTCTTCCTCATTAACTTTTCATTCATTCAACATTCATTCATTCATTCATTCAATAAAGTGTTAATTGAGCAACTATGCTGGACCAGGAAAGTGTCTAGGCTGCATCCCTGAGATAGTCAGTGTCTGACTCTTATTTACCTGGTGATAAAAAGGCTATGCTTAATTAAACATAAATCAACAGGAAGATTCTAGAAAATAAGGGTCATAAAGGAAAATAATGGCAAGTGAAGAGGAAGTGGTTAATGTAGAAACTGAGTTAGTTGGGGAGGCAGAGGCTACTTCCTCTGAGGAGGTGACTGGCCTGGAGGAGAAGAACAATTGATCTGAAGAGAAGTTTCTGAAGGACATCCAGGTTCATGAAAATCAAGGCTCTCAGAAGGAACATGGTATGAACACGTGAAGGACAGAGAAAGGCACTAAGAGGAGAGTGACTTAACCAAGGGAAAAAAGAAGGAGTCAGAAAGGGGGCAGGTCAGTGCCGTTTTCTCCCTGTGTCTTAAAGATCACCACATATGACTGGTGTGAAATGAAGGAAGCCTTCATTTTCTGTTTGGGGAGCAAATGCTTTCTAAGTAAAGCAGGATATTCTGGGAATTTTTTAAAGCAAAGTACCCCCATGGTCATATTTATTTTTTAGCACAGTAATGACTCTAGTTGAGCTGTGAGAAGCAGAAGGATATTCATCTGGGCTGAGGAAAGAGAGAGACACTCTCATATTGTTTTATATTGTTTTATACTCAGTACCTGTTTTAAGAAAAAAACAAGGAAGTAAAAGCAAAGACAGGCAGCCCAGTGCCAGGCCCAGAACCAGGTCTGGGCCTGCCTGGCCTAAACCCAGTAGTTAAAATCGCCTCATGACTTAGAAACCAATGTTCCTTACATTGTGTAGAAGAACATTGTAAAACTCCCTGTCCTGTTTCACTCTGAACACCGGTGCATGCAGCCCCTGTCACGTACTCAAATCAATCACGACCCTTTCATGTGAAATCTTTAGTGTTGTGAGCCCTTAAAAGTGACAGAAATTGTGCACTTGGAGAGCTCAGATTTTAAGGCAGTACCTTGCCAATGCTCCCAGCTGAATAAAGCCCTTCCTTCTACAACTCGGTGTCTGAGAGGGTTTGTCTGCGGCTCGGCTCAGCCTGCTACAGGCTAAGTGAATCCTGGCATAAAGTAGTCTTGGGGCAGTGAAGAGTATTGGAGACATAAGCAGATGATACCATATTTTTAAATCAATGTTAATTACACTCATTGGTGTGAGAAGAGTCAGATTAGGAGTGACCTGGCGGCTTTGGCCTTAATCTATTAGATAGATTCTGATTTACTAATCTTAAATGTATTAACAGCCAAGAAAATCAGGATAAAATAAAAGGAGTTTGTCATTGTTGCTCATTTCTAGATTGTGACGCTAATAAACATGCACATTAAGTGTCCAGGTTTGCAAGTGAGTGGAGTTTGAGCTCAGAGGAAAGAAAATACACATAGGCATTCAGCAGTGCTTACAGGGTAATTTATGGTATTAAAATCACATGTATGCATATGCATCTGCACATATTTATGCATGTGTATGCATGTACATAAACATATAGATATGAGTGTTTTTCAAAAAATAAAAGGCATAAAATCAATAATCTCAGCTTCCACCTTATGAAACTACATAAAGAGGAGCAATTTAAATCTGAAGTAGAACATGAGCAAAATAAATAATAAAGATTAGGTCAGAAACCAATAAAGCTTCAAACAGAAAAAGCAACACTCAACACCAAGCAAATCCTGGTTCCTTGGAAAGAACAATGTTGTTTAGTTCCCATATATTTGAAAAATTGGGGGTAATACTTTCAATATTGATTTCTGGTTTGATCAGAAATCAATTTCTGGTTGTGGTCAGAGAACACACTTACTATGATTTTAATTACTGAAAATGTGTTGAGAGGTTATGTGGGCAGTGTCATGCGCGTCCATGTGAAGAGACCACCAAACAGGCTTTGTGTGAGCAATAAAGCTCCTTAGTCACCTGGGTGCAGGCAGGCTGAGTCGGAAAAGAGAGTCAGCGAAGGGAGATAAGGGTGGGGCCATTTACAGGATTTGGGTAGGTAAAGGAAAATTCCAGTCAAAGGGAGGTTGTTCTCTGGCAGGCAGGAGTGGGGGTCACAAGGTGCTCAGTGGGGGAGCTTTTTGAGCCAGGATGAGCCAGCAAAAGGACTTTCACAAGGTAATGTCATCATTTAAGGCAAGAACTGGCCATTTTCACTTCTTTTATGGTTGAATGTCATCAGTTAAGGTGGGCAAGGCCTTTTCACTTCTTTTATGGTTCTTCAGTTACTTCAGGCCATCTGGGCGTATACGTGCAAGTCACAGGGGATGCGTTGGCTTGACTTGGGCTCAGAGGCCTGACAGGCAGAATATGTCCTATCTTAGTGAATGTTCTGTGGGCACTTGGAAGAAAAAGTGTGAACTTCTATTGTTATGGATTGGAGTGTTCTATCAATGTCAGTTAGATCCCGTGGGTTGATGATATTGCTAAGTTCTCTCTCCTTGCTGATTTTCTGTTGAGTTGTCCTATCGAAGATTAAGAAACGGTTTTGAAATCTCCAAGTGTAATTGTTTTGTTAGTTTCTGCCACATGCACTCTATCGCTCTGTTGCTTGGTGTCTATGCACTTAGAACTGCTCTGTCTTCTTTCCAAAATGACTTTCTTTGTTATGTAATGTACCTTTCTGTCTCTGGTAACATTCTTTGGCTTTGTAGTCTACTTCGTCTGATACTATTATTTTCTACTGATTCTTTCTTTTGATTAATGTTTGCATAGTCTACTATTATCCTTCCTATTATATTCAATCTACATGTACTGTATACTTGATGGGAGTGTCTTATAGACAATATACAATTGGAACATTTCTTTTTGATTCATCAATTGTCTTTTTTAAAATTTCATAATTTACATATTTAATATACTGGTAATTATTGATAAATTAACATTTAAGTCTGCACTCTACTTTTTGCTGTACTGTTTTTTGCTTCTCTGTTTTCTTTTTGCTGCCTTCCTTCTGGCTACTTGAACATTTTTACAGTTTCATATTAATTTTACCTAATTTGGGGGTATCTCTTTTTATAGTGATTTTTAAATTGGTTGTCACGGTATTGCATTTGTATGTACAGCTTCTCACAGTACGTTCGTGTCAATCTATTACCATTTAAAATAAGTATAGAATTTTACCTTCTTTTAGGTCATTTTCCCTCCCCCATTGTAAATACATTATTTTTTAAAAGTAATTTCTCTGCAGATATTGGGAACAAAACTGTATTACAACTTTGATACAACTATCACACATGATTTAGAAATGCATTACATTCATCTGTCTTCTCATTTTTGTAGCCCTTTGTCCCTAATATTATTTAATATCCCCTCTTTATCTTTAGTTTTACCTTTCTAGGACTCATTTTGGCTATGATTAAAGTGGATCCGCTAGCAACGAATACTCTTAGTTTTTCTACAGCTGAGGACTTCTCAATTTGTCCTTCATTTCTAAATAATACTTTTACTGGACATAGAATTTTAGGGCAGCAGATCTTTAAATACTAGAAAATACATCACAATTTGACACCAGATAACAAGGTGTAAATATTTCCAAGAACAGAGGACACGCAGCATGCACTCAGTGAACTGAAAGACATCTCTTCCCCTTGCATTAGTTTCCAACGCTGCCATTTAAATTGCCACAGTCTTATTGACTTCACACAATATAAATGTATTACCCTGTAGTTCTGGAGATCAGAAGTCTCACTGAGCTAATGTTAAGGGGTCAGTAGGGCTGTAATCCTTCTGGAGGCTCCAGAGGAGAGAACTCGATCCTCTGCTTCTTATCTTCCAGGTGCTCCCACATTTCTGGTTCCATGGCCCCTTCCTTCCTCAAACCACATCCCTCCCCATTGTACCAGTTCCTCTCTGACTGCAAGCCTCCTCCTCTATTTTAAAGACCTTTGTGATTATACTGATTTAATCTGGATAACCAGGTTGCTTATTCTCAAAGTCCTTAACTTACATTTGTCAAGTTCTTCTTTTGCTATGTAAGGTAGAATCCTTATGATAAGGCTCCGATGACTGGAGGAACACCAGGGTTCTTAGTCTCACGCCGGTTTGTTTAAAAAGACACCGACCTGCGTGGAGTTGTTTTAAGTAGCGAAAAGTTTAATACACAAGAAGAAAGGAAGAAGAAAACAGCTCCCCCGTACAGAGACAGAAGGACGGGGCATTCCAACAAAGAGAAAGCTCCATGTGCGGTGGAAAAGTGGTTTCTTATATGAGGAGGCTGAAGGAGGTGGTGTCTGATTTGCATAGGGCTCAGGGGATTGGTTTGACCAGGCATGTCATTCATGTAGCCTGAGAAAAAACTGGCCCTCCCACCCTAGCGTTTTAATATGCAAATGCAGGGTGCCATAATGTTCTACACACACAGGGATATGTGGGGACAGCCATGTTGCCAGGTATATGTGGACAAGGAAGAAGATGGTGGAATCACCATGTTTGGGTGAACCAGTTTCTAATGGCCAGCATTTGCATATCGAAAGCTTGCCAGCCTGGCTCTAAGAGCCAGGGCTTTCCTGCTAAACAAGAAACATTTCTGGAGCTGCTTTAAAAGAAATAAAACCTTCCCAAGGATCCCTTTTCCTCTCTATCTGCCTAAAATAATTTCTTAATAAATCCTATAACACTTAGGTTCCAGAGACAAGGACGTGGACATCTTTTGGGGTGGGACATTATTCGTTCCATCAACAATAAACGTATTCCCTAAAATTGTCCTTCTCTAAAGTAAAACTTAAAAAATCACAAAGTAATTTTATGAAGTAAGAGAGCTGGACAAAATCTTAGACTCAGGTTCCTCTAACTTGTGAGTTTTAACTGTTGGAGTAATCTCACTCCTTTGCCTCTAATGTAGATTTATGGATGTGTAGATAGTTTTAGAGGATTTTTAACTTTTGTGACCCAGTGTAAATAAAAGAATCTGAGACAAGTCTCAATCAATTTATAGGTTTATTTTGCCAAAGATAAGGCTTATGACCTGTGACACATGCAAACATATGCCCAAGGTATTTGGGTTACACATTGATTTTATAAACTTTAAGGAGACACAGAAATTACAGGCAAAGAAATAAATAAATACATATATGATATATATTAGTTTGTCCTGGAAAGGTGGGATAGCTTGAAGCAGGGGCTTCCAGGTCACAGGTGGCTTCAAAGCTTTCCTGATTGGCAACTGGTTGAAAGAGTTAAGTTCTGCCTAAAGAGTTGAATTCACCATAAAGAAATGCTTGAGTTTAGATAAGGGGTGTGGAAGCCAAGTTTCTTGTCACATAGATGAAACCTATGGGTAGCAAACAAAGTAGATGGTGAATGTTGCTTATCAGACCTTTAAAAAATGTCAGACTCTTTGGAAAAGACTTAGTAAGGAGGAGATTCTCTACACAATGCAAATTTCCCCACAACAAGCAGCTTTGCAGGGCCACTTCAGAATAGGTCAAAGAAATATTTTTAGGGTAAAATATTTAGATTTTCTTCAGGGCCTATTATCTGTCATGTTGGAGTATGGTATCTTATTGCTACAAAGCATCTGTTTTCTCAGTCCAAAGATCTCTGTTATAATGATAATGCTGGTCAGCTGTGTCTGAACTCCAACATGAGGAGAGCATAATGAGGCACATCTAAACCCACCTGCCAGTCATGGCCTAACCTAGTTTTTCAGATTTCTTTGAAGTTCTCTCTGCCAGAAGAGGAGTCCATTCAGCTGGTTGGTGGCTTACAACTTAATTTTTGGTTTTAACACACAGAAAACAAAATCACTGCACAAATTCAATGTGAAATAGATTGGTAAAGAAAATTGAGTGTTTCCTGAATATTCCTACATTTCAAAGAAAGAAATTATTAGAATTCAGATGAGAAATACCCTCATACAAAAGATTAATGATTTTGTTTTTAACTATCTGAGTTTGGGTCCACCAGCAATGAGGATTCCTGTTTAGGCAACAAATTTACACTGGGAGGAAAGGAGGAAAGTGAGGAAGGGAACAGAAGATGACTGGTAAAAGACACATCAACAACCACCTGACTCAGGATAACTGAAGATCAACCACATGTGGAAACATGGACTAAATTCCTCTGGGCTGTTCCACCTGAGAGATGAGGAAGCTGGGGTATGTGTACACCCCATCCTGTCCTCACTGATTGTGAGCTGTCTCTCTTGTTCTCTTTCAAGCTGCTATAACAGATTTCTTGTCACTGTGTAATTCATAAAGCACAGAAATGTATTTTCTCACACTTCTGGAGAATGGGAAATTTAAGATCAAGGCACGGGCAGGTTAAGGTCTGCTTTCTCTGCTTTCAAGATGATGCCTAGAGCGTTGAGTCCTTCAAAGGAAGGAAGACCAGGTCTTAACACGACAGAGGAGCAGAAGAGAGAAAGAGATTCCAGGCTCACAATCCCTGTTTATAGTGGCATTAATGTATTCCACTAGAGGGCTCCTCCCTCATGACCTAAACACATCTCAATAGGCCCCACGTGGCAATACCATTACACTGAGATTTAATTTTACAACAGATGGATTCCGGTAGGACACAGTGAAACCATAGCACTTTCCTAAGAGAGATCCATTCCAGGTCATCTGGCCAGTAATGCATGTAGGCAGAGCTCTCTGCCCAAGATCATAAAGAACATAAGTCATGTATATTGCCATTGGAAGTGAGTACAGGTACAGCAAAGGGGAAAGCCCTAGATTACAGATGGGGACTGCTACATTCATTATAGTACAGTTAACCCTTGCATAACTTGAGTTTGAAGTTTGCAGATCCACTTATATTTTCTTCTGTGTGTGTCACCTGAGAGCAAGTAACCTAATCAGTTGTAAATATACTTTCTCATTTTTATGGTTTTCTTAAAAACATTTTTTTCTTTAGCACACTTTATTGGAAGAGTAGAGTATAAAATATAAATAACTTAAAAAAGTGTTAATCAACTATTTATTTTATCACTAAGACTTCCAGTCAAAAGTAAGCTATTAGTACTTAAACTAGAAATGCAAATGTTCTACACAGGTTTTCATCTGCACCAGTGCTCAGTGCCCCAACCTCCACGTTGTTCAGGGGTCAACTGCTCTTTCAGTCTGTAGCTGCATCTCTCTGGAACAGCATCTTGGCAGGTGGGTTGCAAGTAAAGGAATCCAGAAAATAACATCTCAAACTATGCTGCATTAGTATGATGATTATGTAAAACCAAAGGCATTTAAAAAGCAGCAAATGCACAAAAACCCTTTTCCTGAACATCCCTTATCTGCCAAAAAGCAGATTCTCCAGAAGGAAACCAAATGTCAAGAAAATTCTTCCTGAGAATTTTTATATCAGGGAAGAGTAACACAAAAGAGGAATCTAAAATAGAAGAGACTGGGAATTGATACTTTATCCAGACAGGCTATTACCTGTTCTTTTGAGGATGCACTTCTATTCTCATCTATTCTCTCCAGGTTGCCTACACTTCCCAATTCCCTGTTTCCTAGAAAGGAAATATGAACAACTGGATCTCATTGAGTTATCTGGGTAATCGTCCTACTATGATATCCTGCTGTACTTCAAATGAATTTTGTTTGCCTTTTCTCTTACTAATCTTCCTTTTGTCAGTTCATTTTCAGCAAACATTTAGAGGACAAATGGAGCTTTCTTCCTTTATCCCAATATGAGCAAGTTCCCTTAAAATTCAGGCTGCTTACAAAGCAGCAGGAAGGTTTGTGCACAGGCTACAGCACTGTGATTTGGCTCCCCTAGTCTGGCATCAGTAAAATTTTGTGGAGCCCTAGGCTGCAGCCCACTGATGCTGATGCTGATGTGGTTGGATCCACTTCCCCTGCTACTGAGCCAGGCTGGGACATTTTTGGGCACATTAGAGATGTGAGATATAACGAGTGCAAATGCCTGTCCAGTTACATCTGGATCCAACTGATTTCTCCATGTACAAAGGCAATTGCTTGATAAGAGTTTGAGTGTCTTTTTCCTAAAGATGTTAACAGGGAGGCTGGTGTCTGGGTCAGGATGATGTCCCCACACACTGATAAAAAGTGTAAGAAGAAAGTGTCATTGAAGTGCATGGCAGGGACATGATCCGTGCAGTGGCCATCCTCACTAAGACAGATGAACTTTGGGAAATAATATGCAATGGCAGAAAAGAAGGTAGACTATGAAGGTGTCCAAAACAAGAATAAGGTGCAGCGCATTTAGTCTCTGAGTATTAAAGAGACCTGTTACTCTTGGTAGTGGTGGATCAGTGAGTGCTGCATGCATTGAGGGAACACGGTATCATCTCTGTGTATCTGTAGTAAATTGCTTGATCTAATACTAGTAAGAACAAAGGCATAACACCATTACCTAATACTTACAAATATATGTAGCATCATGTCGAAACATTTTATTTTTAATTTTTTTAGAAAGGAAAAATGTTAAACTCACAGAAATGTTGCAAGTGTAGCAAAATTACCTGCTTCCCTAACTGGAATTTTATGAGAGTCTTTTGAAGACCTGAGAATCCTACCGTCTAGCATTTTACTATGTGTTTCCTACAAACAAGAATATTCTCCTAAATAATCCCCATACACCAATGAAATACATTACTCCATTGATTCCTGAGGAATATTTCAAATTGTTAAAAAAAACCTAAAAATGTTTCTCAAAACAAAACAGTCCACAGTAGAAACACATTATTTGCAGAAAAATTTGTGCTACCCTGGTCTGACCTGGGACACCTGGGGACACTGAGCTGGTGCTGAGTTACTCTGATGAGCCAGCCCTGCAGCTGTGCCCAGTCTGCCCCCATCCCCTGCTCATTTGCATGTTCTCAGAGCACATCCTCCTGCCCTGAAGACTTCTTAATAGGCTGGTTACACGTCGCGCAGGAGTCAGACCCAGTCAGAACACAACATGGACATGATGGCCCCCGCTCATCTCCTAGGGTTCCTGCTACTCTGGCTCCCAGGTAAGGAAGGAGAACACTAGGAATTTACTCAGCCCAGTGTGCTCAGTACAGCCTGGCTCTTCAGGGAACTTCTCTTACAACGTGATTAGTTGTGTGGACATTTGTTTTTATGTTTCCCATCTCAGGTGCCAGATGTGACATCCAGATGACCCAGTCTCCATCCTCCCTGTCTGCATCTGTAGGAGACACAGTCACCATCACTTGCCAGGCAAGTCAGGGCATTAGCAGTTATTTAAGTTGGTATCAGCAGAAACCAGGGAAAGCCCCTAAGCTCCTGATCTATAAGGCATCCACTTTGCAAAGTGGGGTCCCATCAAGGTTCAGCGGCAGTGGATCTGGGACAGATTTCACTCTCACCATCAGCAGCCTGCAGCCTGAAGATTTTGCAGCTTATTACTGTCAACAGCATAATAGTTACCCTCCCACAGTGTTACACACCCGAACATAAACCCCCAGGGAAGCAGATGTGTGAGGCTGGGCTGCCCCAGCTGCTCCTCCTGATGCCTCCATGGGCTGAGAGTGTTCCTCAGATGCAGCCACACTCTGATGGTGTTGGTAGAGGGGACATGAAGTCACCTCTGCATCCCAATTTCTTTTTCTTTTCTCAGCCCCAGCTGCACAGACATAACAATGCCTCTGCTGATTTAATAAAGACAGAGATCATGACACCTGAGGAGTCTAGTTTATGGCTTCAGTTGGAATTCATATAACAGAGAAGAAGCCACTATAGATATTCTAAGCAGGAATTGTCTTAATACAGAGAATTAGAGTCTAAAGTATTGATGTCTAAACAAAATGTAGAGATTAATCTCTAAATTTAATGTTTTATTTGCTAAGAAATTTTTGCCAAATGGGGCATATAGGAAAACTCAATTGTCTGCAGTATGTTGGAAGAACAAAGAGTTTTATGAAAAAGGGAAATTGTTACCTATTGTTCTTTGAGAAATTTTATTGGCTCTAGTAAGAGTTGGGAGCTGGCAAGCTCAGACTCGTAAGCAGTGGTGGACAAATTGAATCCTAGAATTACATTAAGTTATCTCAGAAGTTGTGGGCAAATTTGATTTCAGGTTACAATAAGCCAAAGCAGTGAAGTTGCAGACAATTTTGTTACTGAAATGCCAGGGATTCAGTGAAGATCCTGCTGCTCAGCACACAGAAAGCCAATCACTAAGACAATAGTATTGCCAAGAACAGGCGTTAATCAGGTGCTGCAGCCGAGGAGATGGGACACCGTTCACAAATGTATCTCCCTGACCAACTGAGATTAGGAGTTTATATAGCAGGGAAGAAATGCGGGAAAACAGGAATTAGGGAGGGGTAAGGAAGATAATTTGGTAAACGGGAGGCAGGACATCAGTTAGGCAATCATAATGGGCAAAGGGTCTGATGTCTCACTGCCCCAATTCAGTGATATGTAAGTTTCAGCTCCTTGATAGTATCTGGGAGGCCTGTTTGTTGGTTTACTGAAAGAAAAAAAAATCTGAGGTAAGACAGATGTAACTATCTTGACTTTTAAGACTGGGGATGTCAATTTGTATGTTTATTCAAAAAACCATAAACATTAGTTCCATGAGATAATAGGGTCTATTTCAATTGCATTCTTGAAACAATATTTTGCACCCTGAGTGCCTTTCCCCTCTGGTTTCTTGGCTCTGTTGGGTATGACAAGAATGACCAAATTCCTAAGATCAATTTTCACACTACAACCTTTCAAAGCCAAAGATACAGTAGTCATGAAAGCTGATATTAGAAGCAGGAATCTCTGGTGCTCCTTCAGGAAACAGAATGCGTCTTCCCCTGAAGTATGGGCTGTTTAACCGTGTGGTCCTCAGTCCTGTCTGGAAGCTTAGGGGTAGGGGTGCTGATGCTCTCAGCTTCCTACAGCATCTTTCCAGGTGTTTCTGCAGTCCTCACCTCTGTCCCTGTGTCTGTCTTAGGTACCAATGGAGAATATTGAGTCATCCTTTTCTGACTTCCAAATCTCATGGGAGGACTTCTTATTGGGCAACTCTATAAGAAACAAGAGAGGAAAAAGGGAATATTTATGTAAGTTAAAATGATTTTTCCCCCATGAGGCCATTTAAATAAATTATATTTAAAGCCACATGTTGAAGGCATATCCAGCTTTATTTTCTTATTAATGCAAATTTACATTTGCAAATATTTTCAACATTGTAAAGGTTGAAAACATAATTATTTGTACATGGAATGATCAAACACCTCTATAATTAAATGGAGTGAACATTTTCTTAAAAATTTGTACTCACTGAAATAAGGGAATATATTTTAAATGTGTGAAGCTATGTTAGAAATTATTGGACTTAAATTCAGCTGTGCAGTTTGGTTTGGGATGTTGTTCACTCCTGTGACCTGCCACAAGAATCCTGAGTCATGTGTAGCCACTGCTGTTCAGCCTTGTCTTCAGACAATTGATATCTATAGGCTGAAGATGAGCTCAGTGTCCTGCAGAAGAACCACTCACCTGAGCCCTCCCTTGATCAGCCAGATTATTGTGAACATGAGCATCCATGCACATGAAAATAAATGTTTACTGTTACCAGTCACTGAGTTGTGTGTTTAACCAGTTATCAATCATTAATGCATAAAAACTTACTGATACAGTATTTACATCTCTACCTGTATATACACACATGTATTTTTTCTTAAATTAGTGGCATAAATGTAAATATTTAGTAATCAAATTATAAAGTTATTAAGAGAAAATTAATGACAAAATTGAAACTAGTATTTCAATAAAAAATTAAAATTTACCGTATTTATGGAAAAATATACATACGTCTATGTAAGATACATACAAATGAATATATTTTTATTTGATAAAATGTTGGCTACAAATATATATAGTACTTATACTTAAGTGTGTTTATTCTATATATATGCAATATATGCCTGTTTGTAAAATTATTATCTAAATTGAATATATTTGAATAATTTTTGTTACATTCTATAAAAAATTGTATTCTGGACCACACATATTTCATACTCTTGCTGCAGAAAATTTATGTGTAGCCTTTATTTTTAAAACTCTATCAAATGATTGTCCTTACCCAAAAATATTTTCCAACCCAGTAGGGCTCCAAGGGTATCAAATTTTGACTAATGTTGAATATTAACCATTGCAGCCTATGAAACTCTCCATTATGTTCATGCCCACAATGATGATATGCCAAATAGAGTTCTCACAACAATGGATGCTGGATGGAGTCACATCAGTGCCATTGTCAAGGAAGCCCTGGAAATGTAAAAATCATAAAAGTGGGTAAACTGCAAGGATTACATCTGATAATCGCATTGGAAAGAGAAGAACATTTTAATAATATTGGCTGTTGGTTTTGACAGATCATCAGGCCTTAAAAGAAATGCAACAGGATGATTACAGACAAAGTCATTCTGGAAGAGCTCTGACTAGATGTTTTAAAACTGAGCCATCATCCAAACAAAAATGCTCTCCAAGTGAATATTAATCAAAATGCCATTAATGAGCAGGGGATTTTAATAATGACGATGATTCAACACATGGACTTCAGTCACTTGAAGCAATGTTATGGAGGTCCCTGTGGGGACTCAGTAATATGAGTTTCCCCCAGCTGAGACTTAGAGTGCTACTGGCTCTTCTGAATATCTAACTTGCCAAGAAGAATGACCCCTCCTAAACCTCTCACATTGTACCACACATCAGGACTCAGCCTAACAGCTGATGTCAGGTGATTCTAGTGTCACTGGGTGCACCAGAGTCACTTCAGGACACAAAAGTTTCCTGCAGCAGCCACCAGTTGTGCCTCTTGTGAATGGCAACTCCTTGCTTGCTGTAGGAAACTGATAGGGCTGAGTATCTCAGAGCTAGAGCACCAGGCCTGACACTGCTACTTTAACTACCCATTCTCACTTTGGTGTCTACGAACACAGTCAATAAAACTGGACAGGCCCAACAGATCCAAATTATTAAATGGAAATGGTACAGTCAGAATCAGTCCTAACCAGGATCCCATGGGTTGATGATATTGCTAAGTTCTCTCTCCTTGCTGATTTTCTGTTGAGTTGTCCTATCGAAGATTAAGAAACGGTTTTGAAATCTCCAAGTGTAATTGTTTTGTTAGTTTCTGCCACATGCACTCTATCGCTCTGTTGCTTGGTGTCTATGCACTTAGAACTGCTCTGTCTTCTTTCCAAAATGACTTTCTTTGTTATGTAATGTACCTTTCTGTCTCTGGTAACATTCTTTGGCTTTGTAGTCTACTTCGTCTGATACTATTATTTTCTACTGATTCTTTCTTTTGATTAATGTTTGCATAGTCTACTATTATCCTTCCTATTATATTCAATCTACATGTACTGTATACTTGATGGGAGTGTCTTATAGACAATATACAATTGGAACATTTCTTTTGATTCATCAATTGTCTTTTTAAAATTTCATAATTTACATATTTAATATACTGGTAATTATTGATAAATTAACATTTAAGTCTGCACTCTACTTTTTGCTGTACTGTTTTTGCTTCTCTGTTTTCTTTTGCTGCCTTCCTTCTGGCTACTTGAACATTTTACAGTTTCATATTAATTTTACCTAATTTGGGGTATCTCTTTTATAGTGATTTTTAAATTGGTTGTCACGGTATTGCATTTGTATGTACAGCTTCTCACAGTACGTTCATGTCAATCTATTACCGTTTAAAATAAGTATAGAATTTTACCTTCTTTTAGGTCATTTTCCTCCCCATTGTAAATACATTATTTTTAAAAGTAATTTCTCTGCAGATATTGGGAACAAAACTGTATTACAACTTTGATACAACTATCACACATGATTTAGAAATGCATTACATTCATCTGTCTTCTCATTTTGTAGCCCTTTGTCCCTAATATTATTTAATATCCTCTTTATCTTTAGTTTTACCTTTCTAGGACTCATTTTGGCTATGATTAAAGTGGATCCGCTAGCAACGAATACTCTTAGTTTTTCTACAGCTGAGGACTTCTCAATTTGTCCTTCATTTCTAAATAATACTTTTACTGGACATAGAATTTTAGGGTAGCAGATCTTTAAATACTAGAAAATACATCACAATTGACACCAGATAACAAGGTGTAAATATTTCCAAGAACAGAGGACACGCAGCATGCACTCAGTGAACTGAAAGACATCTCTTCCCCTTGCATTAGTTTCCAACGCTGCCATTTAAATTGCCACAGTCTTATTGACTTCACACAATATAAATGTATTACCCTGTAGTTCTGGAGATCAGAAGTCTCACTGAGCTAATGTTAAGGGGTCAGTAGGGCTGTAATCCTTCTGGAGGCTCCAGAGGAGAGAACTCAATCCTCTGCTTTTATCCTTCAGGTGCTCCCACATTTCTGATTCCATGGCCCCTTCCTTCCTCAGACCACATCCCTCCCCATTATCCCAGCTCCTCTCTGACTGCAAGCCTCTTCCTCTATTTTAAGGACCTTCATGATTATACTGATTTAATCTGGATAACCAGGTTGCTTATTCTCAAAGTCCTTAACTTACATCTGTCAAGTTCTTTTTTTACTATGTAAGGAAAAATTATTATGATAAGGCTCCGATGACTGGAGGAACACCAGAGTTCTTGGTCTCATGCCAGTTTGGATAAAATGACACAGACACGTGTGGAGTGGTTTTAGGGAGAGAAAAGTTTAATACACAAGCACGAAGGAAGATGAAAACAGCTCCCCCATACAGAGACAGAGGGACAGGGGATTCAAAGAAGGAGAAAACTCCATGTGTAGTGGATAAATAGCTTCTTATATGAAGAGACTGGAGAAGGTGGTATCTGATTTGCATAGGGCTCAGGGGATTGGTTTGACCAGGCATGTCATTCACGTAGCCTGCAGAAAAAACTGGCCCTCCCACCCTAGCCTTTTAATATGCAAATATAGGACGCCATAATGTTCTACGCACATGGGGATATATGGAGACAGCCATGTTGCCAGGAACATGTGTGGACAAGGAAGAAGATGGTGGGAATCACCATGTTTGGGTGAACCCAGTTTCTAATGGCCAGCATTTCTATATGAAAGCTTGCCAGCCTGGCTCTAAGAGCCAGGACTTTCCTGCTAGACAAGAAACCTTTCTAGAGCTGCTTCAAAAAAACAAAACCTTCCCAAAGACCCCTTTTCCTCTCTATCTGCCTACGATAATTTCTTAATAACTCCTGTAACACTTGGGTTCCAGAGACGAGGACATCGATGTCTTTTGGTTGGACACATTATTCATTCCACCAACAATAAACATATTCCCCAAAATTGTCCTTCTCTAAAGTAAAATTTTAAAAAATCACGAAGTATTTTTATAAAGCAAGAGAGCTGGACAAAATCTTAGACTCAGGTTCCTCTCACTTGTGAGTTTTACCTGCTGGGGTATGCTCTCTCCACTGTCTCTAACGGTAGATTTATTGATGTGTAGATAATTTTAGAGGATTTTTAAATTTTGTGACCCAGTGTAAACAAAACAGTATCTGAGAAAGGTCTCCATCAATTTATAGATTTATTTTGCCAAACGTAAGGCTTATGACCTGTGACACAACCTTAAGAGGCCCTGCAAACATGTGCCCAAGGTGGTTGGATTACACCTTGGATTTATATGCTTTAGGGAGACACAGAAATTACAGGCAAAGACAAAAATCAATACATACCAGATATACATTAGTTTGTCCTGGAAAGGTAGGCTACTTGAAGCAGGGGCTTCCAGGTCATAGGTGGATTCAAAGCTTTCCTGATTGGCCACTAGTTGAAAGAGTTAAGCTCTGCCTAAAGAGTTGAATTCACCATAAAAAATGCTTGAGTTTAGAAAACGGGGATTTTTGTCATATAGATGAATAATATGGGTAGCAAATGAAGTAGATGGTGAATGTTGCTTATCAGACCTTTAAAAAAATGTCAGACTCTTTGGAAAAGACCTAGTAAGGGGAGGAGATTCTCTATAGAATGCAAATTTCCCCCACAACAGGCAGCTTAGCAGGACCACTACCGAATAGGTCAAAGAAATATTTTTAGGGTAAAATATTTAGAATTTCTTCAGGGCCTATTATCTGTCACATTGGAGTATGATATCTTATTGCTACAAAGTATCTGTTTTGTCAAGTGAAAGATCTCTATTGTAATGATAATGCTGGTCAGTTGTGTCTGAACTCCAACATGAGGAGAGCATAATGAGGCACATTTAAACCCACCTACCAGTCATGGCCTAACCTAGTTTTTCAAATTTCTTTGAAGTTGTCTCTGCCAAAAGAGAAGTCCATTCAGCTGGTTGGTGGCCTACAACTTAATTTTTGGTTTTAACACACAGAAAAACAAAATCACTGCACAAATTCAATGTGAAATAGATTGGTAAAGAAAAATTGAGTGTTTCCTAAATATTCCTACATTTCAAAGAAAAAGAAATTATTAGAATTCAGATGAGAAATACCCCTCATACAAAAGATTAATGATTTTTGTTTTTTAACTATCTGAGTTTGGGTCCACCAGCAGTGAGGATTCCTGTTTAGGCAACAAATTTACACTGGGAAGAAAGGAGGAAAGTGAGGAAGGGAACAGAAGATGACTGGTAAAAGACACAACAACCTACCTGACTCAGGATAACTGAAGATAAACCACATGTGAAAACATAGACTAAATTCCTCTGGGCTGTTCCATCTGAGAGATGATGAAGCTGGGGTATGTGTACACCTCATCCTGTCCTCACTGATTGTGAGCTGTCTCTCTTGTTCTCTTTCAAGCTGCTATAACAGATTCCTTGTCACTGTGTAATTCATAAGGAACAGAAATTTATTTTCTCACACTTCTGGAGAATGGGAAATTTAAGATCAAGGCATGGGCTGGTTAAGGTCTGCTTTCTTTGCTTTCAAGATGATGCCTGGAGTTTTGGGTCCTTCAAAGGAAGGAAGGCCATATCTTAATATGACAAATGAGCAGAGCAGAAGAGAGAAAGAAAAAGAGAGAGAGAGAGAAAGAGAGAGGGATCCCAGCCCTACAATCCCTGTTTATACTGTCATTAATGTATTCCACTAGAGGGCTCCATCCTGATGACCTAAACACATCCCGGTAGGCTCCACCTGGCAATACCATTACACTGAGAATTAACTTTACAACAGATGGATTCTGGAGGACACAGGGAAAGCATAGAACTTGCCTAAGAGATACCCATTCCTGGCCATTTGGTCAGCAATGTATGCAGGCAGAGTTCTCTGCCGAAGACTGTAAAGAACGTAAGACATGTATATTGCCATTGGAAATGAGCAGAGGTACAGCAAAGGGAAAGCCCTAGACTACAGATGGGGACTCCTACATTCATCCTGGTACAGTTAACCCTTGAATAACTTGGGTCTGAAATTTGCAGATCTACTTATATTTCTTCTCTGTGAGTCACCTGTGAGCAAGCACTTAATAAGGAGTAAATATATTTTCTCCTTTTTATAGTTTTCTTAATAACATTTTTTTCTTTAGCATACTTTATTGGAATAATAGAGTATATAATATAAATAACTTAAAAAAAGTATTTATCAACTATTTATTTTATCACTAAGGCTTCCAGTCAAAAGTAAGCTATTAGTACTTAAGTTAGATGCAAAGTTCTACACAGGTTTTCAACTGCACCAGTGCTCAGTGCCCCAACTTCCACATTGTTCAGGGGTCAACAGCCCTTTCAGTCTGTAGCTGCATCTCTCTGGAACAGGATTCTTGGCAGGTGGGTTGCAAGTAAAGGAATCCAGAAAATAACATCTCAAACTGTGCTGCATTGGTATGATGATTATGTAAAACCAAAGGCATTTAGAAAGCACCAAATGCACAAAAACCCTTTTCCTAAATATCCCTTATCTGCCTAAAAGCAAATTCTCCAGAAGGAAACCAATGTCAAGAAAATTCTTCCTGGGAAATTTTATATCAGGAAGATTAACACAAAAGAGGAATCAAAAATAGAAGAGACTGAAAGTTGATGTTTTATCCAGACAGGCTGGATACCTGTTCTTTTGAAGATGCACTTCTATTCTCATCTATTCTCTCCAGGTTGCCTACACTTCCAATTCCCTCTTCCTAGAAAGGAAATATGAACAACTGGATCTCATTGAGTTATCTGGGTAATCACCCTGCTATGATATCCCACTGCACTTTAAGTGAATTTTGTTTGCCTTTTCTCTTACTAATCTTCCTTTTGTCAGTTTATTTATTTTGTCAGTTTATTTAGAGTACAAATGAAACATTCTACCTTTCTTGCAATATAACCAAATCCCTTAAAATTCTGGTGGCTTACAAAGCTGCAGGAAGCTTTCTGCATGGGATTTGCAGGAAGGGAGGAAGCACTGTGATTTGGCTCGCCAAGTCAGGCATCAGTAAAATTTTGTACAGTCCTAGGCTGCAGACAACTGATGCTGATATAGTTAGATCCACTTCCTCTGCTACTGAGCCAGGCTGGGACATTTTTGGTCACATTAGAGATGTGCAATATAATGACTGCAAATCATTTCCGGTTTCATTTGGATCAAACTCCTTTTCTCCATGTACATAGGCAATTGCTTGATAAGAGATTCAGTATCTCTTTCCTAAAAATGTTAACAGGGTCGCTGGTGTCTGGGTCATGGTGATGTCCCAATCACTGATGAAATGTAAAAGAGGAAAGTGGCATTGATGGTGCATGGCAGGGACATGCTCCATACAGTGATCACCCTCACTAAGAGAGAAGAACTTTGGGAAATAATACTCAGTGGCAGAAAAGAAGGTAGACTATGAAGGTGCCCAAAACAAGAATAAGGTGCAGCTCATTTAGTCTATGAGTATTACAGAGACCTGCACCTCTTGATAATGGTGGATCTGTGAGTGCTGCGTACGTTGAGAAAACATGGTATCATCTCTGCATCTGTAGTAAATTGCTTGATCTTATAGTGGTAAGAACAATGGCATAACACCATTACCTAATACTTAGAAATACATATATAGCATCATGTCAATAAATTTTATTTTTCATTTTTTTAGAAAAGAATAATATTAAAATCACAGAAATGTTGCAATGATAGGAAAAAGTACCCACTTCCCTAATGAGAATCATATGACAGTCTTTTGAAGACCTGAGAATCCTACCATTTAACATTTTACTATGTATTTGCTACAAACAAGAATATTCTCCTAAACAATCCCCATACACCAATGAAATACATTACTCCATTGACTCTGAGGAATATTTCAAATTGTCAAAAAAAAATACCTAAAAATGTTTCTCATAACAAACTAGTCCCCAGTAGAAACACATTCTCTGCAGACAAATTTGTGCTACCCTGGTCTTACCTGGGACACCTGGGGACACTGAGCTGGTGCTGAGTTACTGATGAGCCAGCCCTGCAGCTGTGCCCAGTCTGCCCCATCCCTGCTCATTTGCATGTTCTCAGAGCACATCCTCCTGCCCTGAAGACTTATTAATAGGCTGGACAGACTTCATGCAGGAGTCAGACCCAGTCAGGACACAGCATGGACATGAGGGTCCCTGCTCAGCTCCTGGGGCTCCTGCTGCTCTGGTTCCCAGGTAAGGAAGGAGAACACTAGCAGTTTACTCAGCCCAGTGTGCTCAGTACTGCCTGGCTATTCAGGGAAATTCTCTAACAACATGATTAATTGTGTGGACATTTGTTTTATGTTTCCAATCTCAGGTGCCAGATGTGACATCCAGATGACCCAGTCTCCATCCTCCCTGTCTGCATCTGTAGGAGACACAGTCACCATCACTTGCCAGCCAGTCAGGGCATTAGCAGTTATTTAGCCTGGTATCAGCAGAAACCAGGGAAAGCCCTAAGCTCCTGATCTATAAGGCATCCACTTTGCAAAGTGGGGTCCCATCAAGGTTCAGCGGCAGTGGATCTGGGACAGAATTCACTCTCACCATCAGCAGCCTGCAGCCTGAAGATTTTGCAGCTTATTACTGTCAACAGTATAACAGTAACCCTCCCACAGTGTTACACACCCGAACATAAACCCCAGGGAAGCAGATGTGTGAGGCTGGGCTGCCCCAGCTGCTCCTCCTGATGCCTCCATGGGCTGAGAGTGTTCCTCAGATGCAGCCACACTCTGATGGTGTTGGTAGAGGGGACATGAAGTCACCTCTGCATCCCAATTTCTTTTCTCTTTCTCAGCCCCAGCTGCACAGACATAACAATGCCTCTCCTGATTTAATAAAGACAGAGATCATGACACCTGAGGAGTCTAGTTTATGGCTTCAGTTGGAATTCATATAACAGAGAAGAAGCCACTATAGATATTCTAAGCAGGAATTGTCTTAATACAGAGAATTAGAGTCTAAAGTATTGATGTCTAAACAAAATGTAGAGATGAATCTCTAAATTTAATGTTTTATTTGCTAAGAAATATTTGCCAAATGGGGCATACAGGAAAACTCAGTGGTCTGCAGTATGTTGGAAGAACAAAGAGTTTTATGAAAAAGGGAAATTGTTACCTATTGTTCTTTGAGAAATTTTATTGGCTCTAGTAAGAGTTGGGAGCTGGCAAGCTCAGACTCGTAAGCAGTGGTGGACAAATTGAATCCTAGAATTATATTATCTCAGAAGTTGTGGGTAAATTTGATTTCAGGTTACAATAAGCCAAAGCAGTGAAGCTTGCAGAGAATTTTGTTACTGAAATGCCAGGATTCAGTGAAGATCCTGCTGCTCAGCACACAGAAAGCCAATCACTAAGACAATAGTATTGACAAGGAACAGGCGTTAATCAGGTGCTGCAGCCAAAAATGGGACACCATTCACAAATGTATCTCCTGACCAACTAAAATTAGGGTTTATATAGCAGGGAAGAAATGTGGAAAACAGGAATTAAGGAGGGTAAGGAAGATAATTTGGTCAACAGGAAGCAGGAGGTCAGTTAGGCAATCATAATGGGTAAAGGGTCTGATGTCTCACTATCCCAATTCAGTGATATGTAACTTTCAGCTCCTTGATAGTATCTGGAGGCCTGATGGTTGGTTTCCTGAGAAAAGAACTCAGATAAGACAAATGTAACTATCTTGAGTTTTAAGACTGGGGAGTCAATTTCTATGTTTATTCAAAAACCATAAACATTAGTTCCATGGGATAATAGGGCTATTTAAATTGCATTCTAGAAACAATATTTTGCACCCTGAGTGCCTTTCCTCCCTGGTTTCTTGGCTCTGTTGGGTATGACAAGAATGACCAAATTCCTATGATTAACTTTCACACTACAACCTTTCAAAACCAAGGATATAGTAGTCATGAAAGCTGATATTAGAAGCAGGATTCTCTGGTGCTCCCTCAGAAAACAGAATGCATCTGCCCCTGAAGTATGGGCTGTTTAACCGTGTGGTCCTCAGTCCTGTCTGGAAGCTTAGGGTGG
Source organism: Colobus guereza (assembly GCA_030247045.1). NCBI lineage: Eukaryota > Metazoa > Chordata > Mammalia > Primates > Cercopithecidae > Colobus > Colobus guereza. Next base: position 64,206,858 of record CM058088.1, read on the forward strand.
GGTGCTGATGCTCTCAGCTTCCTACAGCATCTTTCCAGGTGTTTCTGCAGTCCTCACCTCTGTCCCTGTGTCTGTCTTAGGTACCAATGGAGAATATTGAGTCATCCTTTTCTGACTTCCAAATCTCATGGGAGGACTTCTTATTGGGCAACTCTATAGGAAACAAGAGAGGCAAAAGGGATATTTATGATAGTTAAAATGATTTTTCCCCATGAGGCCATTTTAAAAAATTATATTTAAAGCCACATGTTGAAAACATATCCAGCTTTATTTTCTTATTAATGCAAATTTACATTTGCAAATATTTTCAACATTGTAAAGGTTGAAAACATAATTATTTGTACATGGAATGATCAAACACCTCTATAATTAAATGGAGTGAACATTTTCTTAAAAATTTGTACTCACTGAAATAAGGGAATATATTTTAAATGTGTGAAGCTATGTTAGAAATTATTGGACTTAAATTCAGCTGTGCAGTTTGGTTTGGGATGTTGTTCACTCCTGTGACCTGCCACAAGAATCCTGAGTCATGTGTAGCCACTGCTGTTCAGCCTTGTCCTCAGACAATTGATATGTCCAGACTGAAGACAAGCTCAGTGCTGTGTAGAGGAACCACTCACCTGAGCCCTCCCTTGATCAGCCAGATTATTGTGAACATGAGCATCCATGCACATGAAAACAAATGTTTACTGTTATCAGCCACTGAGTTGTGTATTTAACCAGTTATCAATCATTAATGCATAAAATCTTACTGATACAGTATTTACACTCTACCTGTATATACACACATGTATTTTTCTTAAATTGGTGGTAAAATGTGAATATTTAGTAATCAAATTATAAAGTTATTAAGAAAATTAATGACAAAATTAAAACTAATATTTCAATAAAAATTAAAATTTACCTTATTTATGGAAAAATATACATATACATAAGATACATAAAACTGAATGTATATTTATTTGATAAAATGTTGGCTACAAATATATATAGTATTCATATTTAAGTGCCTTTATTCTATTATATATGCAATATATGCCTGCTTATAAAATTATTATCTAAATTGAATACATTTAAAAATTTTGTTACATTCCATAAAAATTATATTCTGGACCACATATAGTTCATACTCTTGCTACAGAATATTTATTTGTAGCCTTTATTTTTAAAACTCTACCAAATGATTGTCTTAACATAAAATATTTTTCCAACCCAGTAGAGCTCCAAGGGTATCAAATTTTGACTAATGTTGAATATTAACCATTGCATCCTATGAAAGTCTCCATTATGTTCATGCCCACAATGATGATATGCCAAATAGAGTTCTCACAACAATGGATGCTGGATGGAGTCACATCAGTGCCATTGTCAAGGAAGCCCTGGAAATGTAAAAATCATAACAGTGGGTAATCTGCAAGGATTACATCTGATGATCACATTGGAAAGAGAAGAACATTTTAATAATATTGGCTTTTGGTTTTGACAGACCATCAGGCCTTAAAAGAAATGCAACAGGATGATTGCAGACAAAGCCATTCTGGAAGAGCTATGACTAGATGTTTAAAAAATGAGCCATAATAAAAGAAAATGCTTCCCAAGTGAATATTAATCAAAATGCCATTAATGAGCAAGGGATTTTAATAATGAGGACTATTCAAAACATGAACTTCAGTCACCTTTCCTCACTTTCCCAGGAGACTCATAAATCAATGTTATGGAGGTCCCTGTGGGGACTCAATAATATGATTTTCAAGTAACTGAGATTTACAGGGCAACTGGCTCTTCTGAACACCTAATTTGCCAAGAAGAATGACCCCCTAACATAGTACCACATATCAGGACTCAGACTAACAACTGATGTCAGGTGATTCTAGTGTCACTGGGTGCACCAGACTCAGATTTTGGACAGAAAAGTTTCCTGCAGCAGCCACCAGTTGTGCCTCTTGTGAATGGCAACTCCTTGCTTGCTGTAGGAAACTGATAGGGCTGAGTATCTCAGAGCTAGAGCACCAGGCCTGACACTGCTACTTTAACTACCCATTCTCACTTTGGTGTCTACGAACACAGTCAATAAAACTGGACAGGCCCCACAGATCCAAATTATTAAATGGAAATGGTACAGTCAGAATCAGTCCTAACCAGGATCTCAGAGGACCCATGTGCCCCATGAACAAATGGCAAGCTTGCTGGAAGGGAACAAATAACCCATAGAGGACAATTTAGTTTCTCCTTTGGCCACATAGTCAAAGATTCAGAGACATGCCTGTAGCCACCATCCAGCCAGGGGATGGCATCTTTTGACTGACACTGAACATGGACATTCTGCCCAATGGGACAAACTACATGCAATGACAGTAGCCATGCAGGCTGCCCCTACACTATATTTTGCTCCATTTCCACTAAATCATGGGCCATTGTCAACAACCCAGCCACCTGGTCAGGAAAATAGCAACCGAGTGACTGAACTATTAAAGGATCCCCTGTGTACGGAAAAGGACTATGGCAATAGTTTGCTTCCTGGACAGCTAAATATATGTCACTCAATTAGATGCTGGGGCTACCATGGCCACCCTTGAGAGGAATTTATGTCATGTTTTTGGATATTCCATGAGACTTCACTCTGACCAAGAAACACCCTAAGTGTCTAACATGACACGGGCACACATGTCCAACATGACAATGGGCACTTTCTCGGGGAACCCAATGGAGACTTTCCATGCAATTACCAACACCCAACACTGGCTACTGTACCTGGATAAACACCTCAGGTGTATCCTAGAAATACAAGTAGAGGTGATCCTAAAGCAGGCTCACTGGTTGTAAACAACGGGCATCTGAAAGATTCTCCTTTCACCTATTTAACATCTTAGTCCCTGCTTTGGGGAGTCTTATCCTCCTGCCAGTGGTAGTAGCTTTCCTTGGCCCAATGAAATGTTCTCTGACTATGGCTTAATAATCTGCACTGAGATTGTGTAAGTCAAGGTGCTTCATCAATCTGAAAAGATAAACTTCCACCTCTAGTTCAGGGAAGTTGGTGGGCATATGAAATGTGCTAGCTTTGCTAAGGGGGATGTCTAGGTGATGGGGTAACTGCAAGACAGTTCTCCAATGACCCTGACTGACTTAGTTCTCTCCACTTTCTTGCTTATTTTAAGAGTTCTCAAGAATAATTGTAGAATGTGCTGGAATTGTAACATCCTGAAATAGAGAGGAACTGGACAGAACAACCTACCTGTGCTCTATACCAATTTCCCATAGAATAGAATGTCCTTTAGCACGTTACCCTGTGTGTCTTGTTACCCCAGGATATAAAACCCAGAGTGGCTGCTTTCCCGGGTTCCTGAGCTGTGGTGCAAGTGGGGACACACAGTCGACTCCATCAGCTCCACATGGCTTTCCTGTGCCTTGGGGAACTGACCCATAAGTCCAAGACTTTTGTGTTCCCTTGCTGCTTCTCTGTAAATGAAAAGCCCGCTTCAGGTAACTCGCTGTGTGGGGTGTTCTCTTTCCCAGACCCAAGTACGTTGGTAACCAGTGCATGGTGAACCTGCTTCAAAGATGTCACTGACATAGAGACAGAACTGGAATGGAGGTTGGAGGGGGCAGGGATAGAGAAGATGGAGGAGAATATTGTTTAAGGGATACAGATATTAATTTTTATCTGATGAAAACCATTCTGGATTTAGTGTCAGTAATAATAGCAGAACAATGTGAATATATTTAATGCCATTGAACTCCACTCTTAGAAATGGTTTAGACAATTTTATGTTCTCTGTATTTAGTATAGTTAAAAAATTAACATATTTATTAAAGTATTGTTAGCTCAGAAGATATGCTTTGTTTTCTAAATTTCTGAGCAAATGTTCATACATAATCACTTTGTGATGCCATTGTTCACACTTTTTAACAAATTGTGCATGTGTGTGTGTGTGTGTGTGTGTGTGTTGTAGACATGGGGTCTCCCTATGTTGCCCAGGCTGGCATCAAATTCTTGGCCTTATGTGATCCTTTCTCCTCGGTCTCTCAAAGTGGCCAGGGGCTACTAAGAGTCTGAAATCTTCTCGAGGAACAGGTTGGGGGACACCTCTGAATTCACATCCTCTCTTTGCCTCACACCCCCTTCCCACCTCCTCTATGGGCACCTCTAGTGTATCTTGTGGGCATCACTGCATGGAGCATGTCAGGATGTTTTCTGCCACCTCCTACTCCCAAGTCATGATGCAAATTAATCCTCACTTCAGACATAGGCTGGCCACGCCTTGTTTCTCTTACATACATGCCCCGGCACATTGCTGAACGCACAGTTCTGACCTCACTCCATGAATCTTTGTGGAAGGGTCATGGTTGCCAAGTTGTGGTTATCAGAGAGCAGAAAGTAAAATGGCAACTGCTGAGAAGCTTGTGAGTGGGGCAGACATAGGTCATTGTCAAGGGTCCCAGCAGCTGGTGAGCCATGAAAGCTGGGCAGAGAGATCCCACATCACCCCAGTCAGAGGGGAAGCTGGGAGTGAGCTAGGGAGGGGCTTCTTCCCGTGACCCTGCAGCCTCTGGGCCACGTGTGCTGCTTTGTTTGACAGAAATGACCAGAGGACTTGTTTATACTGAGCTCTGGGGACAAAACATTCCTCCAATCAGGGACCAGACTCACTATCCATCTCCGGGGCATCTGCTGCTCTGTGATTCCTCAGACCCCCTCAGGTCACTCATGATCCTCTGCAATGGGCAGTTCACTGCTCTCTGCCCAGGGGACATGGAAGAGAGTTCTGAGCTTTATGACTCTCAGGCCCTGGAGTGAGGAAGGGGCCATGAGGTGGTGCACCCAGTGCTTGTTTTCAATGTTCTTGTTCAATTTATTAAAGTTTAAAACTATATCTTATACTAGCAATCAAAGTTATATGTCTTTATATATAAAGGTGCATCATATATTTAATCAGAGATACATAGTTTATACAAATATATAAATACAATTTATTTCTTAAATATGTATTCAAAATATAAGGTCTACAATAGAAATTCATATTATATAGACACATAATTTTATGTTTATTTGTGTAGCATGTGTTTCATTTCTTTCCAAGCAGAACAGAGTCTCGCCGAGTAAAGACTTTGAGGACATTTGCTGACCCTCCGTCTTTGGCTCCAGCAGGGTCCCAGTCATTCAGGACCAGGGAGGATAGAGTTGACAGCACCCAGCCCAGGAACCCCACCGAGCCCTAAGGTCTGGGTCTCTGAGACTTTCACTCTTGCCAGGCTGCGGGATATATGCTTAATGCAGCTCCTGTGAATTTCTGAGCAGTTTCCTTCCTCAAGCCCCTGCCAGGCAGCCCTGTGCCAGGGCCTGTGGTTTCTCCCAGGTCCTCAGCCCTGTGGCTCAGGAGAGCAACTGCTTCCCCCACAGTGCCGGACCAGTGCCTGGTAGCTCTCAGGCACTGCCAGCCTGACCTTAGCCCTGGAGTAAGGGCCCTATTCCAAATGTCTCCTAATTTATTGCAGTACCTGAAAGTCTGTCTTGTTCTTAAACTCAAAGTCCACATTTCCACATTTGCTAAAGCTAGCATTTGCCACCTGAAAATTAGACATGTGAATTCACTGTCATTCTCAGAGCCTGGCCTCTTTTAATCCCACCAGATAAAGTTGCCCATATGTTCTCTTCTCTCCACACAACTTTACTGAGAATTATAGTGAAATGTAAAATGCAGTAAAGCTCTCATGGCCTGCACAGAAACCGTCCTCTTCTCCTTTGGTGCGTAGGGCACCAGCTCTATCCTGCTGGGCATGGTGAGGACAGTGAGCCTCTCCCAGCCTGGGACAGGAGCAGGGATTAAGGGCACATGTGATTAGCTCCACAATGCAATGTCAGGGGAGTGAAGGAGGGGCAGGGACTCTGGGAAGAATTTGATCCTTCCTAAGAAGATGGACAGTGAAAAGCTTCACTTCACCTTCTAAAATCAATGACTTTCTTTTAGATTGGGAAGCAGGGTCACATGTTTCATTGCCCTGACTCCTTCCACATCTCCTCTTTCTCTTACAATAGCTCTAACTCTGCCTGTCACTCTCAGATTGTGTCCTAAAAATCTAATTTTCCCTCCTAATATGAAAACAAACCAACAAACATAACCCTCTTCCTCCTATCACGTGCAGTGACATGTGATCCCTAAACTCTGTGATACCCAGATCATATAAGAGATAATCATGCGATACCCAAGAGATTTTCTAGCTAAAAACAATTCTTGTACTAGATCTTCTTTCAGAAAAAAATTTACTCTGTCTGTTGTCATAACTGACACCAGATAATAAGGTGGAAATATTTCCAAGAACAGAGGACAGCCATGAGCTCAGTGAGGTGAAAGACATTTCTTCCCCCTTGCATTAGTTTCCAATGCTGCTGTTTAATTGCCACAGTCTTATTGGCATCACACAACATAAAGATATTACCCTGTAGTTCTGGAGGTCAGAAGTCTCACTGAGCTAATGTTAAGGTGTCAGTAGGGCTGTAATTCTTCCAGATGCTCCAGAGGAGAGAACTGGATTTTCTGCTTCTTATCTTCCAGGTGCTCCCACATTTCTGGTTCCATGGCCCCTTCCTTCCTCAAACCACATCCCTCCCCATTGTCCCAGCTCCTCTCTGACTGTCAGCCTCCTCCTCTATTTTAAGACCTTTGTGATTATATTGGTTTCATCTGGATAACCAGGTTGCTTATTCTCAAAGTCCTTAACTTACATCTGTCAAGTTCTTCTTTTGCTATGTAAGGTAGAATCCTTATGATACAGCCGCAGTGACTGGAGGAACACCAGGGTTCTTGGTCTCACACCAGTTTGATAAAACAACACGGACACGTGGAGTGGTTTTAAGAAGAAAAGGTTTAATATGCAAGAAGAAGGAAGAAGAAAACAGATCCCCCATACAGAGACAGAGGAGGGGAGATTCGAACAGAGAGATAACTCCATGTGCAGTGGAAAAGTGGCTGCTTATAGGAGGAGGCTGAAGGAGGCGGTGTCTGATTTGCACAGGGCTCAGGGAATTGGTGTGACCAGGCATGTCATTCATGTAGCCTGAGAAAAAACTGGCCCTCCCACCCTAGCCTTTTAATATGCAAATGTAGGGCACCATAATATTCTACACACATGGGGATATGTTGGGACAGTCATGTTGCCAGGCACATGTCAGGGCAAGGAAGAAGAAGGTGGGAATTACCATGTTTGGGTGAACCCAGTTTCTCATGGCTTTCATTTGCATATCAAAGCTTGCCTGCCTGGCTCTAAGAGCCAGTGCTTTCCTAGCAGACAAAAAACATTTCTGGAGTTGTTTTAAAAGAAACAAAACCTTCCCAAGGACCCCTTTTCCTCTCCATCTGCCTAAAATAATTTCTTAATAACTCCTATAAAATTTGGGTTCCAGAGACAAGGACATGGACACCTTTTGAGGTAGGACATTATTTATTCCTCCAAAAATTAATATATTCCCCAAAATTGTCCTCTCTAGAGTAAAATTTTAAAAATCATGAAGTATTTTTATGAAGCAAGAGAGCCAGACAAAATCTTAGACTTAGTCAGAGTCTAACTTGTGAGTCCTCTAACTTGTGAGTTTTAGCTGTTGGGATGTGCTCACTCCACTGTCTCTACTATAGACTTATGGATGCGTAGATAATTTTAGAGGATTTTTAAATTTTTTGACCCAGTGTAAACAAAACAGTATCTGAGACAGGTCTCAATCAATTTATAGGTTTATTTGCCAAAGATAAGGCTTATGGCCTGTGACACAACCTTAGGAGGTCCTGCAAACATGTGCCCAAGGTGGTTGAATTACACATTGGTTTTACACATTTTAGGGAGACACAGATATTACAGGCAAAGACACAAATCAATACATATAAGATAAACATTAGTTTGTCCTGGAAAGGTGGGATATCTTGAAGGAAGGGCTTCCTGGTCATACGTGGATTCAAAGATTTCCTGACTGGCAACTGGTTGAAAGAGGAAAGCTCTGCCTAAACAGTTGAATTCCTCATAAAGAAATGCTTGAGTTTAGATAAGGGAGCATAGAAGTCAAGGTTCTTGTCATGTAGATGAATCCTATGGGTAGCAGACAAAGTAGATGTGGGTGGGGGGGAGCTTATCAGACCTTAGAAAAAAAAAATGTCAGATGCTTTGGGAAAGACTTAGTAAGGGGAGGAGATTCTCTATAAAATGCAAATTTTCCCAACAACAGGCAGCTTTACAGGACCACTTCCGAATAGGTCAAATAAATATTTTTAGGGTAAAATATTTTGATTTTCTTCAGGGCCTATTATCTGTCATGTTGGAGTATGGTATCTTATTGCTACAAAGAGTCTGTTTTGTCAGTCCAAAGATCTCAGCTGTAATGATAATGCTGGTCAGTTTTGTCTGAACTCCAAAGGGAGGCGAGCATAATGAGGCACATCTAAATCCACCTGCCAGTCAGGGCCTAACCTAGTTTTTCAGATTTCTTTGAAGTTCTCTCTGCCAAAAGAGGAGTCCACTCAGCTGGTTGGTGGCTTACAACTTAATTTTTGGGTTTAACACCCAGAAAAATAAATCATTGCATAAATTCAATATAAAATAGATTGGTAAAGAAAAATTGTTTCCTGAATATTCCTACATGTCAAAGATAAAGAAATGATAAGAATTGAGATGATTAATATCCCTCATACCAAAGAATAATGATTTTATTTTTTACTATCTTAGTTTGGGTCCACCAGCAATGATGATTTCCATTTAAGCAGCAAATTTACACTGGGAGGAAAAGAGGAAAGTGAGGAAGGGAACAGAAGATGAATGCTAAAAGACACATCAACAACCCACCTGACTCAGGATAACTGTTACATGTGGTAACATGGACTTAATTCCTTTGGGCTGTTCCACCTGAGAGATGAGGAAGCTGGGGTATGTATACCCCTCATCCTGTCCTCACTGATTGTCAGGTGTCTCTCTTGTTCTATTTCAAGTTGCTAGAACAGATTCCTTGTCACTGTGTAATTCATAAAGAACAGAAATTTATTTTCTCACACTTCTGGAGAATGAGAAATTTAAGATCAAGGCATGGGCAGCTTAAGGTCAGCTTTCTCTACTTTCAAGATGATGCCTGGATAGTTGAGTTCTTCAAAGGAAGGAAGGCCATGTCTTAACATGACAGACAAGCAGAAGAGAGAGCGAGATCCCAGCCTTATAATCCCTGTTTATAGTGGCATTAATGAATTCCACTAGAGGGCTCCACCTTCATGACCTAAACACATCCCTACAGGCCCCACCTGGAAATAGCTTTACACTGAGAATTAACTTTACAACAGATGGATTCTGGAGGACACAGTCAAACCATAGAACTTTCCTAAGAGATACACATTGCAGGCCATCTGGCTAACAGGGCATGCAGGCAGAGTTCTCTGCCCAAGATAATAAAGAACATAAGATATACATATGGCCATTGGAAGTGAGCAGAGGTACAGCCAAGGGGAAAGCCCTAGGCTACAGACAGGACTGTTACATTCATCCTGGTACAGTTAAGCCTTGAATAACTTGAGTTTGAAATTTGCAGATACACCTACATTTTTTTCTGTGTGTGTCACCTGTGAGTAAGCACTTAATAAGTAAAAAATATATTGACTCATTGTTATGATCTTCTTAATAACATTTTTTTCTTTAACATACTTTGTTAGAAGAAAAGGGTATATAATATATTGACTATTCATTTCATCACTAAGGCTTTTAGTCAAAAGTAAGCGATTAGTACTTGAGTTAGGGATGCAAAAGTTCTACACAGGTTTTCGACTGCACCTGTGGTCAGTGTGCTCTAATCTCCATGTCGTTCAGGGGTCAACTGCTCTTTCAGTTTCTACCTGCATCTCTCGGGAACAGGATTCTGGCAGGCGGGTTACAAGTGAAGGAATCCAGGAAATACTATCTCAAGTTATGTTGAATTAGTGTGATGATTATGTAAAACCAAAGTCATTTAGAAAGCAGCAAATGCACAAAAAGTCTTTTCCTAAATATCCCTTATCTGCTTAAAAGCATATTCTCCAGAAGGAAACCTATCGTCAAGAAAATTCTTCCTAGGAAATTTTATATCAGGGAAGATTAACACAGAACAGGAATCAAAAATAGAAGAGATTGGAAGTTGATGCTTTATCTAGACAAGCTGTTACCTATTCTTTTGAGGATGCACTTGTGTTCTTATCTATTCTCTCCAGGTTGCCTACACTTCCCAATTCCCTCTTCCCTAGAAAGGAAATATAAACAACTGGATCTCATTGAGTTATCTGGGTAATCACCCTGCGATGATATCCCACTGCATTTTAAATGAATTTTGTTTTCCTTTTCTCTCATTTATCTTTCTTTTGTCAATTCATTTTCCGTAAACATTTAGAGGACAAATGGAGATTTCTTCATTTCTCTCAATATAAGCAAGTTCCTTACAATTCAGGCTGCTTACAAAGCAGCAAGAAGGTTTGTGCACAGGCTACAGCACTGTGATTTTTATCCCCTAGTCTGGCATCAGTAAAATATTGTGGAGCCCTAGGCTGCAGCCCACTGATGCCGATGTAGTTGGAGCCACTTCCCCTGCTACTGAGCCAGGCTGGGACATTTTTGGGTGCATTAGAGATGTGCGATGTAATGATTGCAAATCATTTCCAGGCTCATTTGAATCAAACTCCTTTCTCCACATACATAGGCAATTGCTTGATAAGAGATTCAGTGTCTCTTTCCTAAAAATGTTAACAGGGTCGCTGGTGTCTGGGTCATGGTGATGTCCCAGTCACTGATAAAAAGTAAAAGAAGAAAGTGTTATTGAGTGGTGCATGGCAGGGACATGCTCCACACAGTGGTCACCCTCACTAAGAGGGATGAGCTTTGGGAAATAATACTCAATGGCAGAAAAGAGGTATACTATGAAAGTGCTAAAAACAAGAATAAGGTGCAGCCCATTTAGTCTCTGGGTACTATAGAAACCTGCAGCTCTGGATAATGGCGGATCTGTGAGTGCTGCACTCATTGAGAAAACATGGTATCATCTCTGTACATCTGTAGTAAATTACTTGATCTTAATAGTGGTAAGAACAATGGCATAACACCATTATCTAATACTTACAAATATACATAGCATCATGTCAATAAATTGTATTTTTAATTTTTTTAATAAAGGAACAATGTTAAACTCACAGAAATATTGCAAGTATAGTACAAAGTAACCCCTTCCCTAATCGGTATCTAATGAGAGTCTTTTGAAGACCTGAGAATCATACCATTTAACATTTTACTATGTATTTCCTATACACAAGAATACTCTTCTAAATAATCCCCATACACCAATGAAATACATTACTCCATAGACTCCTGAGGAATATTTCAAACTGTCAAAAAAAAAAAATACCTAAAAAATGTCTCTCATAACTAAATAGTCCCCAGTGGAAACATATTCTCTGCCAACAAATTTGTGCTACCCTGGTCTTACCTGGAACACCTGGGGACACTGAGCTGGTGCTGAGTTACTCTGATGAGCCAGCCCTGCAGCTGTGCCCAGCCTGCCCCATCCCCTGCTCATTTGCATGTTCTCAGAGCACATCCTCCTGCCCTGAAGACTTCTTAATAGGCTGGTCACACTTCTTGCAGGAATCAGACACAGTCAGGACACAGCATGGACATCATGGCCCCCACTCATCTCCTAGGGGTCCTGCTACTCTGGCTCCCAGGTAAGGAAGGAGAACACTAGGAATTTACTCAGCCCAGTGTGCTCAGTACAGCCTGGCTCTTCAGGGAACTTCTCTTATAACGTGATTTGTTGTGTGGACATTTGTTTTTATGTTTCCAATTTCAGGTGCCAGATGTGACATCCAGATGACCCAGTCCCCATCCTCCCTGTCGGCATCTGTAGGAGACACAGTCACCATCACTTGTCGGGCCAGTCAGGGCATTAGCAATAATTTAGCCTGGTATCAGCAGAAACCGGGGAAAGCCCCTAAGCTCCTGATCTATTATGCAACCACTTTGCAAAGTGGGGTCCCATCAAGGTTCAGCGGCAGTGGATCTGGGACAGAATTCACTCTCACCATCAGCAGCCTGCAGCCTGAAGATTTTGCAGCTTATTACTGTCAACAGCATAATAGTTACCCTCCCACAGTGTTACACACCCAAACATAAACCCCCAGGGAGAAGATGTGTGAGGCTGGGCTGCCCCAGCTGCTCCTCCTGATGCCTCCATGGGCTGAGAGTGTTCCTCAGATGCAGCCACACTCTGATGGTGTTGGTAGAGGGGGACATGAAGTCACCTCTGCATCCCAATTCCTTTTTCTTTCTCAGCCCCAGCTGCACAGACATAACAATGCCTCTGCTGATTTAATAAAGACAGAGATCATGACACCTGAGGAGTCTAGTTTGTGGCTTCAGTTGGAATTCATATAACAGAGAAGAAGCCACTATAGATATTCTAAGCAGCAATTGTCTTAATACAGAGAATTACAGTCTAAAGTATTGACATCTAAATAAAATGTAGAGATAAATCTCTAAATTTAATATTTGCTAATTTAATATTTGCTAAGAAATTTTTGCCAAATGGGACATAGAGGAAAACTCAATGGTCTGCAACATGTTGGAAGAACAAAGAGTTTTATGAAAAAGGGAAATTATTACCTATCATTCTTTGAGAAATTTTATTGGCTCTACTAAGAGTTGGGAGCTGGCAAGCTCAGACTTGTAAGCAGTGGTGGACAAACTGAATCCTAGAATTATATTAAGTTATCTCAGAAGTTGTGGGTAAATTTGATGTCAGTTTACAATAACCCAAAGCAGGGAAGCTTGCAGATAATTTTGTTACTGGAATGCCAGGGATTCAGTGTAGATCCTGTTACTCACCACACAGAAAGCCAATCACTAAGACAACAGTATTGCCAAGGAACAGGCTTTAAACAGGTGCCACAGCCGAGGAGATGGGACACCGTTCACAAATGTATCTCCCTGACCAACTAAAAGTAGGGGTTTAGATAGCAGGGAAGAAATGTGGGAAAACAGGAATTAGGGAGGGGTAAAGAAGATAATTTGGTCAGCAGGAAGCAGGAGGTCAGTTAAGCAATCATGATGGGCAAAGGGTCTGATGTCTCACTGTCCCAATTCAGTGATATGTAACTTTCAGCTCCTTGATTGTATCTAGAGGCCTAATGGTTGGTTTCCTGAAAAAAGAACTCAGATTAACAAGTGTAACTATCTTGAATTTTAAGACTGGGGGAGTCAGTTTCTATGTTGATTCAAAAAACCATAAACATTAGTTCCATGGGATAATAAGGCCTATTTCAATTGCATTCTATAAGCAATATTTTGCATCCCGAGTGCCTTTCCCTCCTGGTTTCTTGCCTCTGTTGGGTATGACAAGAATGACCGAATTCCTATAATAAACTTTTACACTACAACCTTTCAAAGCCAAGGATACTGTAGTCAGGAAGGTTGATAGTAGAAGCAGGATTCTCTGGTGCTCCCTCAGAAAATAGAATGCGTTTGCCCCTGAAGTATGGGCTATCTAACCATGTCATCCTCAGTCCTGTCTGAAAGCTTAAGGATGGTGGTGCTGCTGCTCTCAGCTTCCTACAGCATCTTTCAGGTTTTTCTCCAGGCACATGTGTTGACAAGGAAGAAGACAGTGGGAATCACCATGTTTGGGTGAATCCAGTTTCTAATGGCTGGCATTTGCATAGGAAAGCTCCCCAGCCTGGCTCTAGGAGCCAGGGCTTTCCTTCTAGACAAGAAGTGTTTCTAGAGCTGCTTTAAAAGAAACAAAACCTTCCCAAGGACCCTTTTTCCTCCTCTCTGCCTAAAATAATTTCTTAAAAACTCCTATAACTCTTGAGTTCCAGATACGGGGACATGGACTTCTTTTGAGATGGGACATTATTCATTCCACCAACAATAAACATTTTCCCCAAAATTGTCCTACTTATGAATCAAGAGAGCTGGACAAAATCTTAGACTCAGGTTCCTCTCACTTGTGAGTTTTATCTGTTGGGGTGTGCTCACTCCACTGTCTCTAATGTAGATTTGTTGATGTATGGATTGTTTTAGAGGATTTTTAAATTTTGTGACCCAGTGTAAACAAAACAGTATCTGAGACAGGTCTCAATCAGTTTACAGGGTTATTTTTCCAAAAATATGGCTTATGGCCTGTGACACAGCCTCAGGAGGTCCTGTAAACATGTACCCAATGTGGTTGGGTACATTGGTTTTATGCACTTTAGGGAGACACAGGAATTACAGGCAAAGACATAAATCAATACATATCAGATATACATTAGTTTGTCCTGGAAAGGTGGGAAAGCTTCAAGCAGGGGCTTCCAGGTCATAGGTGGATTCAAAGCTTTCCTGACTGGCTACTGGTTGAAAGAGTTAAGCTCTGTCTAAAGAGTTGAATTCATCATAAAGAAATACTTGATTCTAGAAAAGGGGTTGTGGAAGAGACGGTTCTTGCCATGTAGATGAATCCTATGGGTAGCAAATAAAGTAGATGGTGAATGTTGCTATCAGACCTTTAAAAAATGTCAGACTCTTTAAAAAAGACTTAGTAAGGGGAGGGCATTCTCTATAGAATGCAAATTTCCCCCACAACAGGCAGCTTTGCAGAACCACTTCAGAATATATCAAAGAAATATTTTTAGGGTAAAATATTTAGATTTTCTTCAGGGCCTATTATCTGTCATGTTGGAGTATGGTATCTTATTGCTACAAAGTATCTGTTTTATCAGTCCAATGATCTCTGTTGTAATGATAATGCTGGTCAGTTGTGTCTGAACTCCAATGGGTGGAGAGTATAATGAGGCACATCTAAGCCGACCTGCCAGTCATGCTCATGCTCTAACCTAGTTTTTCAGATTTCTTTGAAGTTCTCTCTATCAAAAGAGGAGTCCATTCAGCTGGTTGGTGGCTTACAACTTAATTTTTGGTTTTAACACACAGAAAAACAAAATCTCTTCAGAAATTCAATGTAAAATAGATTGGTAAAAAAAAAAAAAAGTGCTACCTGAATATTTCCATATTTAAAAGAAAAAGAAATTATTAGAATTCAGATGAGAAATACCCCTCATATGAAAGATTAACAATATTTTTTTTCAGTATCTTAGTTTGGGTCCACCAGCAATGAGGATTCCTGTTTAGGCAGCAAATTTACACTGGGAGGAAGGAGGAAAGTGAGGAAGAGAACAGAAGATGAATTGTTAAAGACACATCAACAACCCACCTGACTCAGCATAACTGAAGATCAACCACATGTGGAAACATGGACTAAATTCCTCTGGGCTGTTCCACCTGAGAGATGATAAAGCTGGGGTATGTATACACCTCATCCTGTCCTCACTGATTGTGAGCTGTCTCTCTTGCTCTCTTTCAAGCTGCTATAACAGATTCCTTGTCACTGTGTAGTTCATAAAAAATTGAGATATATCTTCTCACACTTCTGGAGAATGGGAAATTTAAGATCAAGGCATGGGCAGGTTAAGGACTGCTTTCTCCAGTTTCAAGATGATGCCAGGAGTTTTGGGTCCTTCAAAGGAAGGAATGCTATATCTTAATGTGACAGACAAGCCGAAGAGAGACAGAGAGATCCCAGCCCTATAATCCCTGTTTATACTGGCATTAATGTATTCCACTAGAGGGCTCCACCCTGACGACCTAAACACATCCCAGTAGGCCCCACCTGGCAATACCATTACACTGAGAATTAACTTTACAACAGATGGATTCTGGAGGACGGAGTCAAACCATAGCGCTTTCTAAGGGATACACATTCCAGGCCCTTTGGCCATCGATGCATGCAGGCAGAGTTCTCTGCCCAAGACCATAAAGAACATAAGACATGGATATTGCAACTGGAAGTGAACAGAGGTACAGCAAAGGGGAAAGCCCTAGACTACAGATGGGGACTGCTACGTTCATCCTGGTCCAGTTAACCCTTGAATAAATTGGGTTTGAAATTTGCAGATCCACTTATATTTTCTTCTTTGTGTGTCACCTGTGAGCACGCAATTAGTAAGTAGCAAATATATATTCTCATTTTTATAGTTTTGTTAGTAACTTTTTTTAGCATACTTTATTAGAATAATAGAGTATATAATATAAATAACTTAAACACAATGTTAATCAACTATTTATTTTATCACTAAGGCTGGCAGTCAAAAGTAAGCTCTTAGTACTTAAGTTAGAAATGCAGAAGTTCTACACAGGTTTTCAACTGCACCAGTACTCAGTGCCCCAACCTCCACGTTGTTCAGTGGTCAACTGCTCTTTCAGTCTGTAGCTGCATCTCTCTGGAACAGCATCTTGGCAGGTGGGTTGCAAGTAAAGGAATCCAGAAAATAACATCTCAAACTATGCTGCATTGGTATGATGATTATGTAAAACCAAAGGCATTTAGAAAGCAGCAAATGCACAAAAACCTTTTTCCTAAATATCCCTATCACCTAAAAGCAGATTCTCCAGAAGTAAACCAATTGTCAAGAAAATTCTTCCTGAGAATTTTTATATCAGGGAAGATTAACACAGAAGAGGAATCTAAAATAGAAAAGACTGGAAGTTGATGCTTTATCCAGACAGGCTATTACCTGCTCTTTTGAGGACGCACTTTTATTCTCATCTGTTCTCTCCAAGTTGCCCACACTTCCCAATTCCCTCTTCCCTAGAAAGGAAATATAAACAACTAGGTCTCATTGAGTTATCTGGGTAATCACCCTGCTATGCTATCTCACTGCATTTTAAATGCATTTTGTTTACCTTTTCTCTTATTAATCTTTCATTAATTCGTTTGCAGTTCATTTTCAGCAAACATTTAGAGGACAAATGGAGATTTCTTCCTTTCTCCAAATATAAGCAAGTTCCCTTACAATTCAGGCTACTTACAAAGCAGCAGGAAGGTTTGTGCACAGGCAACTGCACTGTGATTTGGCTCCCCTAGTCCGGCATCAGTAAAATTGTGTACAGTCCTAGGCTGCAGCCCACTGATGCTGATGTAGTTGGATCCACTTCCCCTGCTACTGAGCCAGGCTGGGACATTTTTGGGCACATTAGAGATATTAGATATAATGAGTGAAAATCCCTGTCCAATTTCATCTGGATCCAACTGATCTCTCCATGTACATAGGCAATTGCTTGATAAGAGATTCAGTGTCTCTTTCCTAAAGATGTTAACATGGTCGCTGGTGTCTGGGTCAGGATGATATCCCAATCACTGATAAAAAGTAAAAGAGGATAGTGGCATTGATGGTACATGGCAGGGACAGGCTCCATGCAGTGGTTGCCCTCACTAACAGAGATGAACTTTGGGAAATAATACTCAATGGCAGAAAAGAATGTAGGCTATGAAGATGCCAAAAACAAGAATAAGGTGCAGCCTATTTAGTCTCTAGGTATTAAAGAGACCTGTAGCTCTTAATAATGGTGGATCTGTGAGTACTGCATGCATTGAGAAAACATGGTATCATCTGTGTATCTGTAGTAAATTGCTTGATCTAATACTAGTAAGAACAAAGGCACAACATCATTACTTAATACTTACAAATATATATAGCATCATGTCAATAAATTTTATTTTTAATTGTTTTAGAAAGGAACAATGTTAAACTCACAGAAATGTTGCAAGTATAGGACAAATTACCCTCTTCCCTAACCGGTATCTAATGAGAGTCTTTTGAAGAGCTGAGAATCCTACTATCTAACATTTTACTATGTGTTTCCTACAAACAAGAATATTCTCCTAAATACTCCCAATACACCAATGAAATACATTGCTCCATCGACTCCTGAGGAATACTTAACATTGTCAAAAAAATACCTAAAACATGTTTTTCATAACAAAATAGTCCCCAGTAGAAACACATTCTCTGCAGACAAATTTGTGCTACCCTGGTCTTACCTGGGACACCTGGAGACACTGAGATGGTGCTGAGTTACTGACATGAGCCAGCCCTGCAGCTGTGCTCAGCCTGACCCCTCCCCAGCTCATTTGCATGTTCTCAGAATACAGCCTCCTGCCCTGAAGATTTATTAATAGGCTGGACATGCTTCATGCAGGAGTCAGACCCTGTCAGGACACAACATGGACATGAGGGTCCCCACTCAGCTCCTGGGATTCCTGCTGCTCTGGCTCCCAGGTAAGGAAGGAGAACACTAGCAGTTTACTCAGCCCAGGGTAATTGCCTGGCTATTCAGGGAAGTCTTCCTATAATATGATTAATAGTATGAATATTTGTGTTTATATTTCCAATCTCAGGTGCCAGATGTGACATCCAGATGACCCAGTCTCCTTCCTCCCTGTCTGCATCTGTAGGAGACACAGTCACCATCACTTGCCGGGCAAGTCAGGGTATTAGCAGCTGGTTAGCCTGGTATCAGCAGAAACCAGGGAAAGCCCCTAAGCTCCTGATCTATGCTGCATCCAGTTTGCAAAGTGGGGTCCCATCAAGGTTCAGCGGCAGTGGATCTGGAACAGAATTCACTCTCACCATCAGCAGCCTGCAGCCTGAAGATTTTGCAGCTTATTACTGTCAACAGCATAATAGTTACCCTCCCACAGTGTTACACACCCGAACATAAACCCCTAGGGAGAAGATATGTGAGGCTGGGCTGCCCCAGCTGCTCCTCCTGATGCCTCCATGGGCTGAGAGTGTTCCTCAGATGCAGCCACACTCTGATGGTGTCGGTAGAGGGGGACATGAAGTCACCTCTGCACCCTAATTCTTTTCTCTTTCTCAACACCACCTGTGCGGACATAGCAATACTTCTTCTGATTTAATAAAGACAGATCATGACACCTGAGGAGTCTAGTTTATGGCTTCAGTTGGAATTCATATAACAGAGAAGAAGCCACTATAGATATTCTAAGCAGGAATTGTCTTAATACAGAGAATTAGAGTCTAAACTACTGAAGTCTAAATAAAATGTAGAGATGAATCTCTAAATTTAATGTTTTATTTGCAAAGAAATATTTGCCAAATGGGGCATACAGGAAAACTCAATGGTCTTCAATATATTGGGAGAACGAAGAGCAAGTTAGCATTTTATGAAAAAGGGAAAATGTTACCTATGGCTCTTTGAGAAAGTTCATTGGCACTAGGAAGTGTTGGGAGCTGGCAAGCTCACACTTTTAAGCAGTGGTGGACAAAGTGAATCCTAGAATTATATCAAGTTATCTCAGAAGTTATGGATCAATTTGGTTTCAGTTTACAAGAAGTCAAAGCAGTGAAGCTTGCAGAGAATTTTGTTACTGAAATACCAGGGATTCAGTGAAAATCCTGCTGCTCAGCACACAGAAAGCCAATCACTAAGACAAGTATTGCCAAGGAACAGGCTTTAATCAGTTGCTGCAGCCTAGGAGATGGGACACCATTCACAAATGTATCTCCTGAACTACTAAAATTAGGGGTATATATAGCCGGGAAGAAATGTGAGAAAACAGGAATTAGGGAGGGTAAAGAAGATAATTTGGTCAACAGGAAGCAGGAGGTCAGTTAGGCAATCATAATGGTGAAGGTTCTGATGTCTCACTGTCCTAATTCAGTGATATGTAAGGTTCAGCTCCTTTGATAGTATCTGAGAGGCTTGATGGTTGGTTTCCTGAGAAAAGATCTCAGATAAGACAAATGTAACTATCTTGAGTTTTAAGACTGGGGGAGTCAGTTTCTATGTTTATTCAAAACCCATAAACATTAGTTCCCTGGGATAATAGGGCCTATTTCAATTGCATTCTAGACACAATATTTTGCACACTGAGTGCCTTTCCATCCTGGTTTCTTGGCTTTGTTGTGTATGATAAGAATAACTCAATTCCTATAATTAACTTTCACACTACAACCTTTCAAAGCCAAGGATATAGTAGTCATGAAAGTTGATACTAGAAGCAGGATTCTCTGGTGCTCCCTCAGAAAACAGAATGCATCTGCCCCTGCAGGATGGGCTATCTAACCATGTGGCCCTCAGTCCTGTCTGGAAGCTTAGGGGTAGGGGTGCTGATGCTCTCAGCTTCCTACAGCATCTTTCCAGGTGCTTCTGCAGTCCTCATCTCTGCCCCTGTGTCTGTCTTAGGTACCAATGGAGAATATTGAGTCATCCTTTTCTGACTTCCAAATCTCATGGGAGGACCTCTTATTGGGTCACTCTATAGGATACAAGAGAGGCAAAAAATGATATTTACGTAAGTTAAAATGATTTTTCCCCCAATGAGACCATTTTAAAAATTATATTTAAAGCCCATGTTGAAAACATATCCAGCTCTATTTTATTAATGCAAATTTACATTTGCAAATATTTTCAAGATTTTAAAGGATGAAAACATAATTATTTGTCCATAGAATGATAAAACACCTCTATAATTACATGGAGTAAACATTTTATTGAAAATTTGTACTCACTAAACTTAATAATAAATGCTGGCATATCCAGTGCATTGTTGGCACTGTGGGACCAGAAGGCGGTGACCTCCCTGGACCCAGCTTTCACTATCTTGTGTGTGTCTATTATTTCTTGACTTACTGATCTGCCTGGGAACGAAGAGAAAGTCCCGCTGCGTTGTGGGCCCGCAGTAGCAAAACTCAATGGACTTCAATATGTTGTAAGAACAAAGAGAAGGTTAGAGTTTTATGAAAAAGGGAAAATGTTAGCTATTGCTCTTTGAGAAAGTTCATTGGCACTAGTAAAGGTTGGGAGCTGGCAAGCTCAGACTGGTAAGCAGTGCTGGACAAAGTGAATCCTAGAATTATATCAAGTTATCTCAGAAGTTGTGGGTAAATTTGGTTTCAGCTTACAATAGGCCTAAGCAGTGAAGCTTGCAGAGAATTTGTTACTGAAATGCCAGGGATTCAGTGTAGCTCCTGCAGCTCAGCACACAAAAAGCCAATCACTAAGACAAGTATTGCCAAGGAACAGGCTTTAATCAGTTGCTGCAGCCTAGGAGATGGGACACCATTCACAAATGTATCTCCCTGAACTACTAAAATTAGGGGTATATATAGCCGGGAAGAAATGTGAGAAAACAGGAATTAGGGAGGGGTAAAGAAGATAATTTGGTCAACAGGAAGCAGGAGGTCAGTTAGGCAATCATAATGGTTGAAGGTTCTGATGTCTCACTGTCCTGATTCGGTGATATATAAGTTTCAGCTCCTTGATAGTATCTGGGAGGACTGATGGTTGGTTTCCTGAGAAAAGATCTCAGATAAGACAAATATAACTTTCTTGAGTTTTAAGACAGGGAGAGTCAATTTCTATGTTTCTTCAAAAAACAATAATCATTAGTTCCATGGGATAATAGGCCCTATTTCAATTGCATTCTAGAAGCAATGTTTTGCACCCTGAGTGCCTTTCCCTCCTGGTTTCTTGGTTCTGTTGGGCATGACAAGAATAACCTAATTCCTACAATTGACTTTCACACTACAACCTTTCAAAGCCAAGGATATAGTAGTGAGGAAAGTTGATATTAGAAGCAGGATTCTCTGGTGCTCCCTCAGAAAACAGAATGCATCTGCCCTTGAAGTATGGGCTATCTAACTATGTGGTCCTCAGTCCTCTCTGGAAGCTTAGGAGTAGGGATGCTGATGCTCTCAGCTTCCAACAGCATCTTTCCAGGTGCTTCTGCAGTCCTCATCTCTGTCTCTGTGTCTGTCTTAGGTACCAATGGAGAATATTGAGTCATCCTTTTCTGACTTCCAAATCTCATGGGAGGACCTCTTACCGGGCAACTCTATAGGACACGAGAGAGGCAAACAAGGATATTTACATAAGTTAAAATGATTTTTCCCCCAATGAGGCCATTTTAAAAGATTATATTTAAAGCCACATGTCAAAAACATATCCAGCTTTATTTTCTTATTAATGCAAATTTACATTTGCAAATATTTTCAAGATTGTAAAGGATGAAAACATAATTATTTGTCCATGGAATGATCATACGCCTCTATAATTAAATGGATTACACATTTTCTTGAAAATTTGTACTCACTGAAATAAAGGAATATATTTTACATATCTGAAGCTATGTTAGAAATTATTGGACTTAAATTCAACTGTGAATTTGGTTTTGAATGTTGTTCACTCCTGTGACCTGTCACAAGAATCTTTTGTTATGTGTAGTCACTGCTGTTCAGCTTTGTCCTCAGAAAATTGATATCTATAGGCTGAAGATGAGCTCAGTACCCTGCAGAGGAACCACTCAGCTGAGCCCTTCCTTGATCAGCCAGATGATTGTGAACATGAGCATCCATGAGCATGATAACAAATGTTTACTGTTATCAACCACTGAGTTGTGTATTTAACCAGTTACCAATCATTAATGCATAAAAGCTTACTGATACAGTATTTACACCTCTACCTATATGTACACACATGTATTTTTTCTTAAATTGGTGGTATAAATGTGAATATTCAGTAATCAAATTATGAAGTTAAGAGAAAATTAAAGACAAAATTAAAACTCATTAGTATTTCAGTAAAAAATTAAAATTTACCTTATTTATGGAAAAACATGCATACATATATATAAGATACATAGATGTGAACATATTTTTTGATAAAATGTTGGCTACAAATATATATAGTATTCATGTTTAAGTACATTTATTCTATCATATATGTACTATAAGCATGTTTATAAAATTCTTCTCTAAATTAAATACATTTAAAATTTTTTGTAACATTCCATAAAATAATGGCATTCTGGACCACATATAGTTCTTACTCTTGCTACAGAAAATTTCTTTGTAGCCTTTATTTTTAAAATTCTACCAAATGCTAGTCCCTACCTAAAATATTTTTCCAACACAGTAGAGCTCCAAGGGTATGACTAGAGCAAATTTTGACTAATGTTGAATATTAACCATTGCATCCTATGAAAGTCTCCATTATGTTCATGCCCACAGTGATGATATGCCAAATAGAGTTCTCACAACAATGGATGCTGGATGGAGTCACATCAGTGCCATTGTCAAGGAAGCCCTAGAAATATAAAAATGATAACAATGAGTAAACTGCAAGGGTTACATCTGATGATCACATTACAACGATAACAGTGTCGGGGTGATCAGACCCAGCACCAGGTCGTGGGGGTGACAAAGTCTGGCAGAGTCAAAGATTGAGAAAAGACAGTTTGAGAGAGAAAGGTGGACACCAGGGGCCATCGCTAGTGTATGGAGACTGCAAAGGCCCTGAGTTCTGGGAACCCATGGTATTTACTGGTAATCCAACAAAGAAACAGGTGGTGAGAATGTGGAGGTCAAAAGGCTGCATTGTATTAAGTACATGATTTACAACTGTGACAGTTTAGCATTTGCTCGGCTACTTGAGATAATGGAGAGCAGGTTCTTTTAACTCAAGATACAATCGATTCTGAGAGAGCAAGGAGCCAGCAAGCGTAGACACATTCCAGAGCCTCGAGCCCCAGATTCTGTCCAAGCCACAAGGCATTTTATGCCCTGGGCTTAATTATGGTATGTCAGGGTAGCCTTCCACCCTTTAGCACAGAGCTTCATGTTCCAAAGGCCATGAGGGTTTTAGACCCTGGACCCCAGACACGTTCCAAGACTCTTTTACATTATGTCAGACATGCAAACCCTGTCTCAGCTTCTCCCAACACTCAACTTTTCCCAACATAACAGCAATGCAATAATATTGGCTGTTGGCTTTGACAGATCATCAGGCCTTAAAAGAAATGCAACAGGATGATTGCAGACAAAGCCATTCTGGATGAGCTATGACTAGACGTTTCAAATATGAGCCAAAGTAAAAAAAAAAAATGCTTTCCCAATGAAAATTAATCAAAATGCTGTTAATGAGCAGTGATTTTTAACAATGAGGATGATTCAACACATAGACCTCAGTCAGTCACCTTTCCCAGCTTTCCCAGCGAGTCTCATGAACCAATGTTATGGAGGTTCCTATGGGGACTCAATAATATGAATTTCAACTCACTGAGACTTACAGGACTACTGGCTCTTCTGATCACCTAATTTACCAAGAAGAATGACCCCTCCTGAACCCCAACATTGTACCACTCATGAGGGCTCAGACTAAAAGCTGGGGTCAGGTGATACTGGTGGACCTCATGTAAAATGAGGAGGGCACTGGTTATTTTCCCAAGTATAAATTTTCCTTTCTTTTTGGTTATGTTTCTGCATAAACATCATTTGAGGATTTTCCAAGTGCTTTCATCACAGGAAATTCTTCCATAATATGGCTCTGGATCAAGAAACTTATTTACCTCAAAAATATAAGAAAGAGCTCATGCTCTTGTCATGTGCACAGGTGCAGCTTTCCCTATAGACAGGGAAAAACCCATTATTAGTCAAGCAAAGCTGGCACACAAACCCTTGTGCTATTGAATTGCTATGCTGTCAGATGTGGTGGAGGCTCTGAAACACTATGTGAATGGTGCTCTTACTCCCATAAACTGAATATTTATATCTTGAAAATGAGCTGTAGACTCATCACTGTTATGCCAACTAAACAGCTTGAAATACTCTATTTAGTCAGGGCTGTGGTTTTCTGGTTGATGGTTCTTAATCCAAATAGTTGACATGACAATTATACCATTAAATTGGAAGAAATGATAGGATAAGCATGTGACCATTTAGACTTAATACAATACTGGATAAGTTGTCAACACAGGGTGTTAGGGTATTTGCTGGAGCCATAGATCTAGCCCATGTAAAGCAAGAACAAATATAATTGATTTTACATATTTTAGAGAGAAGTACAGAAAATAGGGACCCTAGGGGACCTTCTGGAATGTTTCTATTTATTACCATTTCCACTGGTAAAACTCAGAGAAGATTTCAACAGTCATCAGGATGAAGTTCTAGGGATCACAGTCATGCGAAGAATTCCCTGAACTTGGATCCCCAGTGAGGCAAAGGGAAGATGAAACGTGTAGTGGGATATGGAGGGGTAAACACCAGAGACAGCCTCCTGGTCAGCTTAAACGCTGAAAAGTGTATTTATTTTTTCTCTTTAGATTTATCACTGAATCATTTGGATTTAAGAAAAGCAATTATGGCTGGTTAGGCAGAAAGGTGTTTATTATCATGAATTAATGGATAAAAACATTTGGGGAAACCAGAGTGGCAGCTCAGGCAACTCCAAGTACTCCTTTGCTATTCCTTGATCCTCTCCCTGCCCCATGTTTTCCATAGTCAAGAAGGATACTCTCATTTTGATAGAAACCTGGCAAGTGAAGTGTGCCCACAGGATTGAGCTGCCTGACTGTGACCCAGACCAGGAAAATGATCACATTTGAGTGAGATCAGGCACTTCCCTCCCTCATCTCAATCCAAAAGCATTCTGTAGTAACACAGCTGATGGGCATTCTTCACCACATCTGGGACTTAGGAAGCCAAGGACATGAGGAGTAGCCTTTCCAGACTCTGCCATAGAGAAAGTATTGCCAGAAACTAGAGAATAAAATAAATATGAAAGAAGCCGGTGACAATAACTAAATGTGTCATGCCTATATGTATTTTAAATAATTTAATCTTTTCTTTACACCCTTTCTTTAAAAAAAATTCAAAGTGCTACATTCAGCCACCTTTACAATTTAGGCCAAAAATTAAATAATAAGTAGACAGAATAATGGCTCATGAGAGAAGATCCTTTTTCCTAGAAGGTGTTGGGCTGAACAGATTGGAGTTTCCCACATTTTGGGGAGCACAATGTTATGTGGGTACCATGATGTTCTTTGTAAAGGAAATCTTTATGTTGGGTTGTAGCATGTTGCTGTTGATACTAGTAATGCCTGGAAATTCAAGTGTAGAAAGATGTGTATTTATGACAGAAAGCCACATGGTGGACTTGGGCAGAAATAACCCCTGTACCCATGAAAACAGATGAATCTACATGAGACTGAAATGAAGATGTCATCAACACAGGCAGGGCTGCAGAGAAAGGGGTCAGCTCTCTAGTAGTTGATAGCAGAGCTGCTGTCCTTCTGGGGGCAGTAGTGAGAAGAGCTGCTCTCTTTTCTGCAGGAGACAGCTTGAATGTGGAGTCTCAGGCAGCAGGAGCTCCTCCCCAGCCTGTGCCTGCAGTGCCATTCTTGAAATTGTTTCAGAGGCTTTGCCTGGAGCCTGTTCCTTAAGACTTTTCAACACTTTGCAAGGAATTTAATATCCTCTAGTAAATCCTTTTATGCTTCATGGATTTGACATTAGCAACAGGGAATATACACAGTTTACAGTGACATCATTCACAGCCTCCTTTTTCTTGCTAAATATAATGCTTTCCAGGTGGACCTACCAGAGGAAGCCAATGTGAACAACAATCCATGTCACCAAAAATGCAAGACAAATAAGCTCGGGAAAGCCACTGCATTCTCACGTAGCTGCACTGTCCCCTAGTACAAAATGAGAGAGTGTAAAACTCTTAGCTCCACCATCAGAGAGATGGTCTAGAGTGACCTTCTCAGCATAGTAAGTCAGTATTTATAGACATTTGAATACTAACACCTTTAACACCAAAATACAGGCAAAAGTAGAAAAGAAGATAAATTGGACTACATAAAATTTAAAATGTGCATCAAAAGTCATAATCAACACAGTGAAAATGCAACATGTGGACTAGAAGAGAAATTTGTAAATCATATATCTGATAACAGGATAATAATATCCACTATATAAAGTAAGTCGTACATGTCAACATTAAAATAGAAACCTGATTAAAAATGAGAAAAGTACATGAATCAACATTTCTCTGAAGTACATTCTTTGGAAATAATTAGATAACTAGCGTAGGAAAAGATCCTTAATATTGTTAATCCTTAGAAAAATAAAAACAAAACCCATCTTCACATCTATTAGGATTTTTTTTTTCCAGACAGAAAATGACCAGTCTTGGTGAGAATTTAGGGAATTGAAACTCCCATGGACACTGTCGTGGTGATGTAAATGGTTTACCTGCTGTGGGAAACCATATGGCGATTCCTCAAAGAATTAATAATAGAAATAATATATAATTCAGCAATTCCACCCAAGTAATTGAAGGCATTAACTTGAGGAGATATTTGTATACCACTCAGAATCAAATTATTCACAATAACCAAAAGGTAGAAGCAACTCAAATATTCACAAAGGAGGGAACTGGTAACCCAAATGTGGTACATACATACAATAGCATATTATTTAGCTCTAAAAAGGGAAATTCTGACACATGCTACAACATGGATGAAACTAGAGGACATTACACCAAGTGAAATAAGCCAGTCACAAAAAGATTACTGAGTTGTGATTTCACTATGGTATTTGCAAAACCATTTCCATTTTGTCTTGAATCAACCCAATCCTCCTCCCTTTCTTGCTTGTAGTTTTCTGGAATAACTATAGAATGTTCTGGAACTGTAACATTCTGAGAAAGGCATGATTGACCAGAACAGCCTGGGTTCCATTTCTGTCCCTAATAGAAACAGGAATTCTTCAACACTCTAGCCCAGTGTGTCATGTGATTCTAAGACATAAAACCCAGGGTGGGCTGCATTCCAGGTCCCTCAGCTGCAGTCCTTGTGGGGTATGCATGGTCTAGAGTCAATCAGGCCCTGGCAGCTTTCTGCTCTCTGCTGACTCTCTGTAGCTAGTAATCCACTTCATGTAACTGGTTGTGCATGGGTGTTGTGTCTCAGCCAATTTGGGTAAGTTGGTAACCAGTGCACAGCAAACCTTCTTGGCAAAATTGGTGCAGTAAGAAGATTGGATTCGAGAGAACCATGGCTTACTGGTGAAGTTGGAGGAACAATGCTCTCCAGTACCTGGCCCAGGACAGAGACATCAGCCTGGGAATGCAAGGCCTGTACATTGTTATGCCCAGACCGTTTGTTCCCCAAAGAAGACCACCAGAGTCCGGAGTCAAAGCCAAGTGGCAAGGATCTTTACTGCAAGTTCGAACTTGGTCCCTCTGTTCCACAACATTCAAGAGGGCCCCGAATGATGCATGTGCTTGCTTTTTATAGCCCGATGTAAACGAGATATGTAAAGTTACAGAGGAACAAGGGAATTCTTTCAGTTACAGCATTATAATTGGTTAACATTTTAAGTTTTAGCAGTTTTCTATTGGTTCCCGCGCTTTCAGTAAAACTACAAATGGTTGTGACCTTATTGGGGACTCTCCAGATGGTGTTTTTCCAAAGTTGAGATATATGGAGGAATGTGTTTGTGTTGGGCCCAGGAAGTTGAGGCAAATGGAGGAATGTGTTTGTGTTTGATCTCTTTCAACATACAAATGCATGTTTAATGAGGAGAGAGGATAAATAGGACATGGTGAGAGGCAGCGTTTGATGTGGCAGTGAGTCAGTGGAAACGGCAGAGAAGCAGGACAGCAAGAGACGGCAAGAGATGGCCTTTTGTGAGAGGATGGACATAGCGATTAGCAATGGGCAAGACAGCTATTGGAGAAATGGCAAGACAGCGACCAGTGAGAGAGGGCGAGACGGTGATCAGCGCTACAGCCATCAAAGCTACACAGTTGCTAGCATTGCAGAGCTGTTAACAATAGCCAAAGGCTGTTTTAAGAGCCATCATCTTTCCTGACAGGCGGTGGAGCTGAGCGGATGGGTAAGTGGCCACAGAGTCACCGCTTCTTGCAGGGCGGCTGCTCCATGCACCAGTTTCCCCATGGGAGCCCAACCCACCCAAGCTGGGGACCCTGGAGAGATCTTCACGCAGGCCCCACGTTAGAGACTGCTTGGCACCATTTTGGCTCCTGCACACCTGTAAGTGTCCCCTCTGCCCACCTGCCCTATATCAGATGATCCAGGAAATCAGGCCTTTGGCTAGATAGTCCATTTGAAGTCCCCCATAGCACACCTGACTACATCCTTGTTGCTCCTTCCCTTAGTCACTTTTCCTCTAATGTCATTTTATTTATCCATCAGTCATTTTATCTTATTTTCTGCCCTGATATATGTGTTTGCTTTGCAGTTTTGGCTTTGGCTCGCTGCTAATTATGTTTGTGCAATTGTTTAAGGCAGGACACTTGGTTGTAAGAATTCTCCTGTTCTGTTGACTCTAAGAAGCCAGAGTCACATTGTTCTATGGTCCCAACCAGGCCTTTGGGGCTCACTGTTGGCCACCCCACTGAGGCTCCAGGAATTTCCTGCACTGGTCAGCCCCTGGATATTCCAGGGCTTCCTGGCATTTGGTGTGGGGACACTCCTAGGCTGATACTCAGGTACTCTGGGATTCAGCATTTGGTATTGTTGGCCACTCCCTGGATGCTCCAGGGTTTTCAGCACTGACATTCGTCTGAGGATTGTGGATTGGAGCCTCACCCTGTTGGAATCTTCGTTTGCCTTGTCTTGTTTTCTGCCCTAAAACTATCATTTTCCATGACAGCATTTTGTTTTCTTTTTGTCACTTTATTTACACTTTTTCTTCTACAATTTATTTAATAAAATTACTGCTTTAAGGCCGGGCATGGTGGCTCACGCCTGTAATCTCAGCACTTTGGGAGGCCAAGGTGGGTGGATCATTTGAGGTCAGGAGTTCAAGACCAACCTGGCCAACATGGTGAAACATGTCTCTAATAAAAATACAAAAAAAATGAGCTGGACATGGTGGTGCATGCCTGTAATCCCAGCTACTTGGGAGGCTGAGGCACGAGAATTGCTTGAACCCAGGAGGCGAAGGTTGCAGTGAGCTGAGATTGCACCACTGCACTCCAGCCTGGGTGAAAGAGTGACACCCTGTCTCAAAAAATAATAACAATAAGTAAAAATTAAAAAAATAAAAATTAAAATATTAAAATAGTGTTTAGTCATATTTTGTTCACTAACAAATGCTTACAGTCCACTTTCATAATGTCTTGCTACCTCTTCTTACACCTCCTATGCAGGAAGTGGAAATCTGAGACAAGAACAGTGATGGCCCAGTCACTTTCTAGAAAATGGTCTGCATATTGAAACTGGGTTTTCTTAAGTTATTGATTTGCTAAATTATAGAAAATTTTGTTTTTGAAGCTGGATGCAGTGGCTCGTGCCTGTAATCCCAGCACTTTGGGAGGCCAAGGTGGGTGGATCATTTGGGGTCAGGAGTACAAGACCAGCCTGGCCAACATGGTAAAACCCATCTCTACTAAAAATACAAAAATTAGCCAGGCGCAGTGGTATGTACCTGTAATCCTAGCTACTCGGGAGGCTGAGGCAGGAGAATGGCTGAAACCTGGGAGGTGGAGGTTGTGGTGAGCCAAGATCATGCCACCGCACTCCAGCCTGGGTGACAGAGCAAGATTATCTCAAAAAAAAAAAAAAAAAAGTAAAACAGAAAATTTTGCCTTTGATTTGATAACAAGTTTCTTTTAAAACTTCTGAGATTCATGTCTTAGAGATTCAACTGTTGTGTTTTGCTGCTTTCAGCTTGTTCTTCCTTTAAAAAGGCCTGGGATAATTGCTATCTCCTTTTGCTTCTTCATCAGCTGCTGTGACTTTTTCACCTCCAGTTCTGACTGTTGTTGTGGCCTTGATGCTAAAGTGTTTTGTCTTAGAGTTCTGTGGAAGCAATGTTTTCCCCAACATAGTATTATTCTATGGACTTGGTTTTTTAACATAAATAATATTATTTGGGGCTTTCTTTTTTATTTTATACAGCTTTAAAATATATATATATTCTTTGAGATGGAGTCTCACTCTGTCACCCAGGCTGCAGTGCAGAGGTACCACCTCGGTTCACTGCAACCTCCACCTCCTGGGTTCAAGTGATTCTCCTGCCTCAGCCTCCTGAGTAGCTGGGACTACAGGCACGTGCCACCACACCCAGCTAATTTTTATTTTTAGTAGAGATGGGGTTTCACCATGTTAGCCAGGATAGCCTCTATCTCCTGATCTCATCAACTACCTGCTTAAGGGCTAATGAGTGCCTGTCCACCTCCATGCTGTCTGGCCTAAAATATTTAATTGGCTATAAATTTTTTGATTCCAAACCCTTGGCCAAAGGAACTACCAAAGAAACCCAAAAAAATCTAACTCAAGCCATTGTGGGAAACAGAGTCAGACACACCTCACTCCATCCCTCTTTGAAATGTAGGCCAGATTCAAAAGCCTTTTAAAATTATGAAAATAAAATAGTGCCCTTTTCCACAAAAGAAAATAATAGCTCCTCTGTTTAACCAGAAGACTTAGTCTTACTAAAAACTTAAAAAGAAGGAACTGGCTGGGTGCAGTGGCTCACGCCTGTAACATCAACACTTTGGGAGGCTGAGGTGGGTGGATCACTTGAGGCCAGGAGTTCAAAACCAGCCTTGCCAACATAGAAACCATATCTTTACTAATATTACAAAAATTAGCTGGGCATGACGGTACATGCCTGTAATCCCAGCCACTCAGGAGGCTGAGGCATGAAAATAGCTTGAAACCAGGAGGCAGAGGTTGCAGTGAGCCCAGCCGAGATTGTGCCACTGCACTCCAGCCTGGGCAACAGAGTAAGACTCTGTCTCAAAAGACAACAACAACAAAATGATCCCCCAAGAATCAATAATAACCAGAATAAAGGGGACCTTATCAGATATTCTTAATTACTCTAACTACTGTTAGGCTTCAGGAAGTCACTAGTTGGGTACAGCTGTTCAGGATTAAACCTGTCTCTTATGAGGTCCTGCAGGCACAAAAGGTGGACACCACAACCTCCATTTATAAAACCTAGAAAATTTAAAGCTGTTGAATGCAAACACATAGATTAATAATGTGGTTCTGTGGGTGGACAAAGGAGCATTAATATTTCTCTCTCTTCCAATTATAATTTTCTTGTTTAACCTCCTAGTAAAGTTTATGTCTTCTAAATTTCTTGTAAAGATGATACGGTCTTTCAAAAGTCTTCCAATCCCTTCTGTCTTCTGACACCACAAATGAAAGCATCCTGCCATTGGGCCCCTTCGTTCAGGTACCAAAGATTTTTACTCCTCAAATGACAGGGAAGGCCTGCACCCAGAAAGTCAGCAGGAAGCACTTACAGAAAATGGACTCTGCTCTTCTGCAGTCCCCTTAAGATTAAGGAGGAGTATCTAATCTCTGAGGGGCAATGAGATAGGAGGTGGATGGAACTCAACCAGGGACCAGATTGAAGACTGGCTGACACAAGGAAGAGACACTGGAAGCACCTGTCCATAAGACATGCCCACCAGTGCCATGTCAGTTTACCATTGCCATGGCAACACCTGAAAGTTACTGCCCATTTTCTAGCTACTTCGGAATAACCCACTCCTTAATTAGCATGTCATTAAAAGTGGGGATAAATATGAGTGTGAAACTGCCCCTGCGCTACTGCTCCTGGCACACTGCCTGTGGGTAGCTCCGCTCCACAAGAGCAGTCACAGAGCTGTAACCACCACCTCAGTAAAACCATTTCCTTCCACCACCAGCTTACTCTGCGCTCCTTCCTGAGTGAGGCCAAGAACCTGCCCTGCACCACTTTTGTCAAGTTAGTTGACAAAAATTACTCATAATATCCTCTCTTTATTTATTTTACTCTTATAGGCTGTGTAATGACTTTCTCCTTTCCATTTACCATATTGTGTTTTGTGTCCTTTTCTTTCCTCTTCTTTTTTTTTTTTTTTTTCTGAGACAGAGTCTCGCTCTGTTGCCCAGGCTGGAGTGCAGTGGTGCAGTCTTGGCTCACTGCAACCTCCGACTCCGAGGTTCATGTCATTCTCCTGCCTCAGCCTCCTGAGTAGCTGGGAGTCTACCACGCCTGGCTAATTTTTTTGTATCTTTAGTAGAGACGGGGTTTCCATGTTAGCCAGAATGGTCTCGATCTCCTGACCTCATGATCCACCCTCTGTGGCGTCCCAAATCTCTCCCTATTCTTTATACACTCTTCATCAAGTAGTCACAGCCTTCAATTCAGTTCTTTCTTGGTGGTAGTAATACGGCTCATTATAAAAGCTAATTTTTCTGGGTATGAGGCCATTCACCATTTTTATATGTAACTGTAAAAAGTACTGTGACATAAGCCTCCACTTCACAAACTGACCACTGTCAAACATCATCTCCCAACCAATACAGAATTTTTTTTGTTCCTCAGTAGTACAATTCACATAGGAGGAGAAATCTCAAGTTTAAAGTGTGGATTTGCACTTTACCACGTGGTGTATTCAAGAAGATAAATAATATTAATACATCAGTAGGGCTGTGCGCAGTGGCTCAAGCCTGTAATCCTAGCACATTGGGAGGCCATGGCGGGCAGATCTCCTGAGGTCAGGATGGCGAAACCCCTTCTCCACTAAAAATATGAAAATAAGCTGGGTATGTTGGCACACACCTGTAATCCCAGCTACTTGGGAGGCTGAGGCAGGAGAATTGCTTTAAACAGAGAGATGGAGGTTGTAGTGAGCCAAGATCATGCCACTGCACTCCAGCCTGGGTGACAGAGCGAGACTCTATCTCAAAAAAAAAAAAAAAAAATAAAACCTCAGTAGCTGAATTTTAAACATCTATTTGACAAGAAATTCATAGTCCTTTCTCTTTTAAAAAATGTAATAATTCTTTCAGGAATGAGCCTGGTTTGATGCCTCTTTCCGCACCATGATAGAAGTATGGCATAAATCTATGAAAAATTCCAGTTCCCTGTTCCTACAACATCTGGGATGGAAAACATCTTCCCTTGCTCTAGTGCTTTCTTCTACACCCAGTTCCACCTAATCTGTGACTCAAAACAATAGTTGTCAGGAAAGATTCTGGAAAGAGCAAAAGACTTCTAAAAGGTGTCAGAGATTCCTGCACTACCATCTGTCCATCTCTAGAGGGGGTTGTGAGTGTGAGGAAGAGCAGAGCTTGTAAATCTACCTGCTTTCACTCCCACTGTATTTCATAACAACAGCAACCACAGCAACAGCCATAGCATCATAGGACAAACCTCTACTGTTTCCAAGGCTTTTATCTCAGTAAATCTACTCTACCATTACCATAGCATCTACAATGTTTGATACTCATACAAATAGTGCTGTAGCTTTCTGTTTATAATTGGAAAAGTGGGCAAGACTGTGTAATGCAGGTATTCCTTAAACTAGTTACCATTCAGTTTTTAGATTATCATTGAACACATATACCCAGCATATGTCTAATATATATGTAAAAATCCATGAAGCAAGTGTTAAATAGCTTGTGTTTTCTATTGTATTGTATTTTTCTCTTACATCATCTTCTCCTTTTGTCATCAAAAATCTGTTCAAATCATTCTAAATTAATTATTGGATCATAAGTAGATAAAATCTTTTTTTTTTTTTTTTTTTGAGACAGAGTCTCAGGCTGGAGTGCAGTGGTGCAGTCTTGGCTCACTGCAACCTCCGACTCGAGGTTCATGTCATTCTCCTGCCTCAGCCTCCTGAGTAGCTGGGAGTCTACCACGCCTGGCTAATTTTTGTATCTTTAGTAGAGATGGGGTTTCCATGTTAGCCAGAATGGTCTTGATCTCCTGACCTCATGATCCACCCTCTGTGGCGTCCCAAATCTCTCCCTCTTCTTTATACACCCTTCATCAAGTAGTCACAGGCTTCAATTCAGTTCTTTCTTGTGGTAGTATGGCTCAGGAGAAACGCTGATTCTTCTGGGTATGAGGCCATTCACCATTTTCATATGTAACACTGTAAAAAGTACTGTGACACAAGCCTCCACTTCACAAACTGACCACTGTCAAACATCATCTCCCAACCAATAGAATTTTTTTTGTTCCTCACTAGTTCACATAGGAGTAGAAATCTCAAGTTTAAATTGTGGATTTGCACTTTACCACTTGGTGTATTCAAGAAGATGAATAATATTAATACATCAGTAGGTCTGGGCACAGTGGCTCAAGCCTCTAATTCCAGCATATTGGGAGGCCGAGGCAGGCAGATTACCTGAGGTCAGGAGTTTCAGAGTAGCCTGGGCAACATGGTGAAGCCCTTCTCTACTAAAAATATGAAAATTAGCCAGGTATGTTGGCACGCACCTGTAATCCCAGCTACTTGGGAGACTGAGGCAGGAGAATTGCGTTAACCAGAGAGACGGAGGTTGCAGTGAGCCAATATCGTGCCACTGCATTCCAGCCCGGGTGACACAGCTAGACTCTATCTCAAAAAAAAAAAAAAAAAATAAAACCTCAGTAGCTGTAAATTTTAAACATCTATTTGACAAGAAATTCATAGTCCTTTCTCTTTTAAAAATGCAATAATTCTTTCAGGAATGAGCCTGGTTTGATGCCTCTTTCCGCACCATGATAGAAGTATGGCATAAATCTATGAAAAATTCCAGTTCCCTGTTCCTACAACATCTGGGATGGAAAACATCTTCCCTTGCTCTAGTGCTTTCTTCTACACCCAGTTCCACCTAATCTGTGACTCAAAACAATAGTTGTCAGGAAAGATTCTGGAAAGAGCAAAAGACTTCTAAAAGGTGTCAGAGATTCCTGCACTACCATCTGTCCATCTCTAGAGGGGGTTGTGAGTTTGAGGAAGAGCAGAGCTTGTAAATCTACTTGATTTCACTCCCACTGTATTTCCTAAGAACAGCAACCACAGCAACAGCCATAGCATCATAGGACAAACCTCTACTACTTCAAAGGCTTTTATCTCAGTAAATCAGCTCTGCCTCTATCACAGCAGCTAGGTTTGATACTCATACAAATAGTGCTGTAGCTTTCTTTTCATAATTGGAAAAGTGGGCAAGACTCAGTGTAATGCAGGTATTCCTTAAACTAGTTACCATTCAGTTTTTAGATTATCATTGCACACATATACCCAGCATATGTCTAATAGATATGTAAAAATCCATGAAGCAAGTGTTAAATAGCTTGTGTTTTCTATTGTATTGTATTTTTCTCTTACATCATCTTCTCCTTTTTGTCATCAAAAATCTGTTCGAATAATTCTAAATTAATTATTGGATTATAAGTAGATAAAATCTTTTATTTCATAACACATTGCCTCATTGAATATGTTTCTTTGCAAGACAGAGTCCTCATTTCCAAGATAACAAGCCTGACAAAATTATACTGGAGCAAGCCCACAAGTAATGATGGTAGCTTTGCCTTATCGTCAGTCCTGGGGCCAGAATAAGACAAAAGATAACAAGGTAGGATAAAGATTATATAAGAAAGAAGGACAGCAACAGGACATGGTAACCTTTTCTGGGTAACATTTTGATAATGGATGATGAGAAGTAATGTGTTAGGGATGGGTGGGAATGATTGAAGGTCTGAGTACTTTAGCACAGATTAAGACCAAATCATTAAGATTTTAAGAGTTGTGTATAGTTACTGAAGAAAACACCTTAGAATTTAATTTGTGGATAAAACATTCTTGGATTAGATTTAAGACTGTTTTCCATGCTAAGTATATTTATAATGATGATGACTATAGTGCTGAATACTTAAACAATAAAAACAAAATTAATGGCCGCATACATAATGTCCTGAGTACTATTGTAAATGTTTTATCTTATTTTCTTTAAACTGTCGACAGCACTGTAAGGCAGGTACCACTATTGTCACAGTTACACAGATATGGAAACTGAGACACAGGGAAGTTAAGTTACTTGATCAATTTCAAGCAATCGGCAAGCCATGGAGCATCTATGTCAGGGCCTGCAGGACATGTGACTGTAAACAGAAGTTTTTGACTTTTAACTCAAAGAGGGTGTGTGTTTGGGTTAATGGAAAGCTTCAGGACCCTCAGAAAATGTTACTAACAAGCAAAAGAAAGGTGAATCTGTAATATTATGTTCTAACAGACTCTTCATTTCCATCCATCCAATAATGCACTTAGGGAGATGACTGGGCATATTGAGGATAGAAAGAGAGAAATGAAAACACAGCCTTTTATATTGTTCTTAACAGGCTTGTACCTGTTAAGAACCTAATTCATCATCTGGGTGAATTTAGGTGATTGAAGAGAAGAAAGACACAGGAGTGAAATTCTGTGAGCACAAGGGGGAAGTTCTACACTCAGACTGAGCCAACAGACTTTTCTGAACTGACAACCAGGGAGGCGCAGGATGCTCCATGCAGAGAGGAAGAAGCAGGTGGTCCCTGCAGCTGGAAGCCCAGCTCCCACCCCAGCTGCTTTGCATGTCCCTCCCGGCTGCCCTACCTTCCAGAGCCCTTATCAATGCCTGGGTCAAAGCCTTGGGGAGGAATTGATCAGTTAGGACCCAGAGGGAACCATGGAAGCCCCAGCGCAGCTTCTCTTCCTCCTGCTACTCTGGCTCCCAGGTAAGGGGAATATGAGGTGGTTTTGCACATCGCTGAAAACTCCTGCCACCTCTGCTCAGCAAGAAATATAGTTAAACTTCAATGTAGGTCAACAATTTTGGCACTACTCAAAGACAGTGATTTTGATCTAGATCACAATAGTGCATTTCTGTTTTATTTCCCATCTCAGATACCACCGGACAAATTGTGATGACGCAGTCTCCAGCCACCCTGTCTTTGTCTCCAGGGGAAAGAGCCACCCTCTCCTGCAGGGCCAGTCAGAGTGTCAGCAGCAGCTTAGCCTGGTACCAGCAGAAACCTGGGCAGGCTCCCAGGCTTCTCATCTATGGTGCATCCAGCAGGGCCACTGGCATCCCAGCCAGGTTCAGTGGCAGTGGGTCTGGGACAGACTTCACTCTCACCATCAGCAGCCTGGAGCCTGAAGATGTTGGAGTTTATTACTGTCAGCAGGATTATAGCTGGCCTCCCACAGTGATTCAACATGAAACAAAAACCTCAACAAGACCATCAGTGGTTACTAGATTTTACCAGCTGCTTCCTTTACAGACAGCTAGTGTGGTGGCCACTCAGTTTTAGCATCTCTGCTCTCTTTGGCCATTTCGGAGTTCAAGTTCTCAAGTCCAAAATTACTTATGTTAATCCATTACATCATACCATTTCAGCATGGCTACTATGTTCATTTAAATGCATTTTAGAAAGCATCCCTGTTTATGGTATCACAAAGAGTTGAATAAATCTTCTGTTCAAAAATAAACAACAAACACACATATAAATATAAAGCTAAAATATCAAAACTATTTCAACACTTTGACAATTGGCAAAGCATAAAATGATTAAGCATGTATATTCTTTATAGAAATAAAAGTACTAGTGCTTTGAGTAAGGACAGAAAAAGTCTGTAACCTTTTGCCTGTGACAGCACCCTTCTACCCCCAGCTCAGTCAGCATGAATTACAGAACTGGAGTTTTACCAATGTGAGGATAGCAAATAAAACTGGTAGCTTGTTGCCAAAGGGGCTGGACTTGAGTAAAGCCAAGGAGTGGAAAAAAATTCTTCAGTATTTCCAGCTAAACATGGAGAACTCCATAAGAAATGAATAGAAAAAGCCCACAGCTTTCCTAGTCCAAGATGATGTCCTTTTTGGGGCAAGTAGCACATCTGCTGATGGCAAATAGCAGATTCCTGGATAAGATAGATCCATATTGCTGAAATAATCTCTGCACACATTCCTAGTGACCTAGAAGCTATAGATATGAGTGATGAGACCCAGGAGTTCCCGGTGCAAAGTAAAACCAGAGGGAGGTAAGAATTAGCTGCATTTCGCATGCAGTTTGCTTTTTAAACTACACACAGATAGATTGACAGAAGACAGATTTAAAAGCTCCAGGTATTTGAGCAAAATGTCTCAAATCATTGGTGACCACTATGCTATGCAGATACGTGTGCAGTTTCTGTAAATTCAAACCAAAGATTAATATTAAGAATAAAAAGAAGCAGAGATATCAGTGGTCAAATACCATGTGAGATGCAGATTTTTCAGTACCATGCAATGAGAATGCTTTGAATACATCTAATCCATTTAACATTATAGCTCACCTTACCTTATTCTAAATCTGCTCAGAACACATATATTAGCCTACAGTTGGGCAACATTATGTAACACAAAGCTTATCTTACAATAAAGTGTTGAATATCTTATGTAATTCATTGAATACTGTACTGAAAGGGAAGATAGAATAGCTGTATGAATACTAGTACTATTTCTACTTGAATACATGTCACTTACACACCATCTGAGTCAAAAAATTTTAACTCCAACTATCATAAGTCAGGTACTATTAGTAAGTTCAGACAAGCAACTAAGAAGAAAATTTTAAAATGCTCAGAAAAATAAAACAAATTCCAGGCCTGACATGATAGCTCAAGCCTATAATCCCAGTACTTTGAGAGGCTGATGCAGAAGGATGACTTGAGGCCAGGAGTTTGAGACCAGGCTGGAAAAAATAGTGACACCCTTATCTCTACAATTTTTTTTTTTAAAAAAGCAGAAATTGGTGACATGCACCTATATTCCCAGCTACTCAGGAGGAAGAAACTGGAGGATCGCTTGAGCCCAAGAGCCCAAGAGGTCAAGACTGCAGCGAGCTATGGTCACACCACCACACTCCAGTCTGGCTGACAGAGTGAGACTCTGTTTCTAAGAAAATTAAAATTAAAATTAAAAAGCCCACAATCTTAAGAGAGGTACTATAATATATTATCAAAAATGTACACTTTTCAGTTTAAAAAATCCTGGAAGAAACAGGGAAGTATGACCGATATTGAAGGAATAAAAATAAAGCAACTACAACAATAACAGTAGAAAATAGCCAATGAAAGCTGATTCTAACTTGTCCTAATTGTTGACTTTAGCAAAGGCTGCAAAGCAGTTAATATGCATATGTTAAAATAATTATTTTTAAAACTATGATCCTTGACATAGTAAAGAAAATATTAAAAAAAAAAAAGATTCAGCAAGTAGGGACTCAAGAAAAGAAGTGGAAAGTGTAAATAAAGACCAAATGGGAACTCTAGAAATGAAAAGTAGAATAACCCAATTTAAATATGTATTAGCTAAGTCTAATAGCAATTTGAGATGGCAGAACAATCAGCTAACTAGAAAATAGATGACCGGAAAACTATTGAGAATGAAAAAAATGTTTAGAAAAAAAGGAAGAAAACTTCAAAGATTTATAGCTCAGAGTGAAGGACACCAACAAATATATAATGACAGTCACAAAGGAGGAGAGAAAGAGAAAGTAGCTGAAAAAAGTATTTGGAGAAATAATGACAAAAACTTTTCAAAAGTAAGAAAAAATATTCTTAGAAGAAAAAATTCAATAAAACCCTTTAACATACTCAATAGAAATTAATAACTCAACACATTATATTAAAATATTGAAAGACAAAGAGAAAATCTTCATTGCATGAAGAATGAAAGCAGACACTTTATACAGAGACACAACAATATAGCTATTGGCTTCGTTTTCATCGGGACCAGTAGAGGCTAGAAGCTGTGAAATTACATATTTAAATGCTGAAAGAAAAAAAAAAGAAGGCAACCAGGAAATCTATATCCAGTGAAAATATCCTTCAACTCGAACAAAAAAGCAAACATATTCTTTGGTAAACAAATATGTTCATTCCTAGTAGCTATGTCTTATCAGATAGTTGAGAGAAAATACTTCAGAATCCCAGGAAATGACATCAGACAGGACATTGAGTCCACTGGAAGAAATGAAGGTCTCAAAAGTAATAAGGAACAATACCAAGGCTGGAAAGATAAAAATACACTTCATGCTATTTATGTGAAGTTCAAGACAGGGAAACCTAAATGATTGTGTTAGATATCAGAAAGACAGTTACTTTTGCTGAATGGGAGGGAAACCTTACAAAGCCTGTCCATGAGGGAAGCACAAGGGCATGTGAAATACTCTATCATTCCACCCGGACAATGACTTACACATAAACTTTATTAAGTTGCACACTCAAGAAGTGTGCACTTTACTCTGGCTACTTTATCAATGGAAATAAAATGAATAAAAACCAAAATCTAGATTCTTTCACACTTACCAGTAATCACAGCCAAGAGCCCAGACTAATTTGGAATATTATTATTATTAACACCACTTCTTTACCCTATCTTGACACTTATACTTTTCATCCAGCTACAGTCTCACGGCTCCACCTCTGGCCCATTCTTTTGGAAGACCCTGTAGCCATAGGGCAGGTAACACCTATGGAAGACTAAAAATGACGCAATTGATGGGTAATTAGCAGAAAACAGCTTTTATGTATTACAAATTTTCCTATGCAGAGGGTACAATACGTGTAAGTGAGAGAGTCCCTCTAGCACAGAAAAGAAGTGTGAACTAGAGCTTCAGAATGTGATCCAGTGTGTAGAGTTCATCAGAGGAACACAAATCGAGGTGACCTCTCATCTGGGTATGGGAAAGTGAAATGATTGTGGGTTCTCCCCAGATCAGTGGCCCATGGCTTTTGGCAACATGTACATGAAACTCACATTTGTTCACATCCACAGTCACTTCCTGGCTTCACCCATAGGAATGATGGTCTGGCTACCCAGTTACTTAGGAACTCTGCACACAGGCTGTCAGTTACTAAAACAACAATTAAAAACAGTGACTTTGGTCAAATGTATATCAGGAGTTACATTCTGGAGGGAAAAATGAGCAGAGGAAATATATTTTAATATCAAATGAAAAATCGCAACCTTGTGACTCCTTACTTTTCCCATATAATTCATTATGCTTGTGCTGAAACTTCAGAGTATCAAATGAGACCCATATATTCATGCCTAAACCTTTGTCTTTGTCCAACCTGAGCCCACATTTGGGCCATCCACTGGCATCCGAGTACACTTGTGAGATGATCACTGTGCAGACAGCATTGCTGGGGCAACTCACAGACAGCTCCATTCTGAGTCTCTCCCCTCAAACTCCCAGCATCACTAACCCTGAATGAGTGTCCTCCTGTCCTCCACAGCACCCAGAGCCTGCCCTGCCATGATTTCACTGCCCAACTGAAAACTTCATCATAGATTTCACAGGCTCACAGACAAAGGCAAGTCCCAGGCAGAGGCTGGTTTGGGGGCCTAAGAGAAACTATTTTTTCAACAATT
This sequence comes from Colobus guereza, assembly GCA_030247045.1. Taxonomy (NCBI): domain Eukaryota; kingdom Metazoa; phylum Chordata; class Mammalia; order Primates; family Cercopithecidae; genus Colobus; species Colobus guereza. Next base: position 64,248,724 of record CM058088.1, read on the forward strand.
GTTCTGTTAGAATTTTCCAGGGATTTATAAGCTGAATTTCTATACATAGTTACTATCTTAAAAATAAAAGGTATTTGTAATCTGAGAAACATAAAACATAGGAAATAATTAAATCCCACAAGAGCATCATTATTCAGAGACTTCAAATTCAGCTAATCAAATTCTGAGCTCCCTGCCTTATGGTCCACCTCCATAGTGTCTATATGCTCCACCCTTATCAAATATATGTTCAAAGAATTATTCTAACCTTTAAAAAAGAATTAAAAAGGAATTTGTAAAGACAACGATTCAACAAATAGAGGCTCTCAAACAGAGAAACTATGAAAACAGACCTACTGGAAATTCTAGAAATGAAAAGTTCAACAATTAAATTGAAAAATGTGTTATATAAATGCAACAGCAATATAATATGATGCAAGAACCAGTAAACTGAAAAACAAGTCAATAGAAATGATCTCATATAAAGAAGAGAAAAATTATAAAGAAGAATGAATAAAACCTCAGACATTATAGGTCCGTGTGAACAATACCAACAAATTTGTGTTAGGAATCAAAAAGGAAAAAAAGAAAGAGGCTAAAAAATGTGTTCCCACCTTTATGTCCATTTGTACCACATGTTTAGCTCCCACTTACAAGTGAGAATATGTGGTATTTAGTTTTTTGCTTCTGCATCAGTTCACTTAGGAAATGACTTCCAGCTGCATCCAAGTTTCTGCAAGGACATAATTTTGTTCCTATGATTTTGTTCCTATTTATGGCTGCATATGATTCCATGGTGTATTGTTGTGGGATGTCAGGGACCCCAAATGGAGGGACTGGCTGGAGCCGTGACAGAGGAAGATAAATTGTGAATATTTCATTTTAATATGGTTATTTATCAGTTCCCAAATAATAATTTTACAATTTCTTACACCTGTCTTTATTTTAATCTCTTAATCCTGTTATCTTCATAAGCTGAGCATGTACGTTACCTCAGGACCACTGTGATAATTGTGTTAACTGTACAAACTGATTGTAAAACATGTGCATTTGAACAATATGAAATCAGTGCACTTTGAAAAAGAACAGAATAACAGCGATTTTTAGGAAACAAGGGAAGACAACCATAAGATCTGACTGCCTGCTGGGTTGGGCAAAAAGAGCTATATTTTTCTTCTTGCAGAGAGCCTATAAACAAACGTGTAAGTAGGGAAGGTATCACTAAGTTATTTTCCTAGCAAGGAATATTAATATTAATAGCTTGGGAAAGGAATACATTCCTGGAGGGAGGTCTATAAACGGGTGCTCTGGGAATGTCTGTCTTATGCAGTTGAGATAAGTACTAAGATACATCCTGATCTCCTGCAGTACCCTCAGGCTTACTAGGGTGGGGAAAAACTCCACCCTGGTAAATTTGTGGTCAGACCAGTTATCTGTTCTTGAACCCTGTTTTCTGTTGTTTAAGATGTTTATCAAGACAATATGTTCACCACTGAACCCTTATCAGTAGTTCTGCTTTTGCCCTTTGTCCTGTTCCCTCTGAAGCATGTGACCTTTTTAGACCCTGAGTAGTAGTTCTGTTTTTTGCCATTTGAAGCATGTGATCTTTGTACCTTATTCTCTCTTTACACTCCTCTGCTTTTGAAACACTTAGTAAAACTTGCTGGTTTTGAGACTCAGGTGGACATCACGGTCCTACCAATATGTGATGTCACCCCTGGTGGCCCAGCTGTAAAATTCTTTCCTTTATACTTTCTCTCTTTATTTCTCAGCTGGCTGACACTGATGGAAAATAGAAAGAACTGATGCTGAAATACTGGGGCAGGTTCCCCCGATAGTGTATATATACAACAGTTTCTTTATCTAGTCCATGGTTGATGGGCACAATAGTCATTGGGGACTACTAGAGGGGAGAGAGAGGGAGGAAGGGAAGGGTTGAAAAACTACCTATGGGTACAATGTTCACTATCTGGTTAATAAGTTCAGTCATACACCAAACCTCAGCATCATGCAAAATAACTTTTTAACATATCTGTATATGCATGCTCTGATTCTAAAATAAAAACTGAAAAAGAAAAAAATGGAGAAATAATGAAAATCATCTGTAGAAATGATGAAACACATTAATCTATACATGAAAGAAACTCAGTGAAACCTTTTAGGATAAGCACAATGCAATTCATAACTATATACATTATAGTACCAATGTTGAAAGACAAAGAGAATTTGGAATGCATCACTAAAATACTGACTTACTCTATACTAGGAAGCAATAATAAAGCCATTGGCTAAATTTTCATCATTATCAGTGGAGGTGAGAAGACAGTGGAATGATATATCTAAATGCTGGGGGAGAAAATTCAGTCACAAATTCTATATCCAGCAAAACAATCCTTTACATATAAAGGCAAGGTAGAAATATTCTTTTATATACAAAGACTAATTCATTAATAGCATATATGCCTTGCAAGAGATTCAAGAGAAAATTCTTCAGAATCACAGGGAATGAATAACAGTAGATAGCAATTCAAATTGACAGAAAGGAATCAAGGCCTCAAAAAGTGAAAGAAATAAGAAAAAAGCTACAAAATATGTACTTTACCTGATATAAAGATTAAGTCCAGGAAAAAAACAATTATAATAGACATCAGAATATCAGTGATATTGATTGTGTTTTGAGCAGCAGTTTTTGACTGGGAAGGTACATAATGAAAGCAGTGAGAGAATTATAAACCTTAGCTATTTCAATGTGGATCATGACATGAAGTGATCTGGATCTTGAAACTCATTTGCACCCTTAAGATTTGCACTCTTTGCACTGTGTGTTTTACCTTAGATAAAATAAAATGAAATAAAACAAACCTAGACTCTTTTAAATAAACCTGAACAAATAAATAAAAATCACCAAATATTTATTAAAGATCAACCTTATTAAAGAGAAACAGAAAACATACCTGAGAAAGTCCTAAAGAAGTAGAAGTCTAGTAGAGGACACAGCAGGAAACATCTGCATATGGCCCTTCTGCCACTCAGGAAACACAGATTTTACCTGTATTGATTTCCTTAAAACATAAAATATATTTATGTCATTTTGCTCACAAGAGAGGCCCCCAACTTCTCCTTGGCTCTTTCTACCCCACTGCACCCACAAGATGATTTGTATACTGCCTCTAGGGAGGACTTTCCCTTGTGAGTTTGAGTTAAAAGCTCAGCTCTAACCTTGCCTTGACTAATCAGGACTCCTCAGTTCATCTTCTCACAATGAGGCTCCCTGCTCAACTCCCAGGGCTGCTAATGCTCTGGGTCCCTTGTAAGGACAGAAGGGAAATAAGGGAGAATGACAGGGTAGGAGGGTGAACTCTGGGGGACCCACTCCTTCCCATGTGTATTCTGTCCTCCTGTTAGATGTGTGTCCTCCTCCAGGGTAGGGCATGTGATTCTTAGATCTGTGAGAGTGAGGAAGATTCCAGAAGGATCAAGGACATGTATGTTAGTGAAAGCTGTGACACAGAAAGAGGGGGATGTGGTAGGTGACTTCTAGAGACCCCTTTGTGTTTTGCAAATTGAAGGGAAAAGAAAGAGAGATCAGCCTGTTACTGTGTCTATATAGAAAGAAGTAGACATAAGAGACTCCATTTTGCTCTTCTGATATCACCACTTGGTTCATCTTGAGAGTCAATGGTTCTCAATTGCAGTGTTTCCATCTCTGTGGAGGCACTTTTCTTTGCATCTCCAATGGGTTCATTGTAGAACTTCAAATGTCTAGTGGGTATCCAAACAGGAAGCTGATTTTCTCCTGGTGAAACACAAGCAAAACCTCTTCCCCAGGTTATCACCTTCCCTATTTCCCATGTCTTATTTTTGTTGTCTTTCCACCAAATCAGTTTTCCTTCATACGGACTGTTCTTTTTACCAGTAAGATGTTGTTCTGCAGAAGTAGTAATCTGATTTCTATAAATGTTTAAAAAATTTAAAGTATAAAGTGCTAGATTAAGCTGCATCTGAGGAGTGGTACACTCCGTACTGTCTCCCCTTCTTTTTGTTTAACTAACTGAGTTTTGAGTGTTCGATTAGTTCTTTCAATTATGGCCTGTCCTTGGGAATTATAAGGAATTCCTGTTGTAGGTGTAATATTCCACTGATTTAAGAATTTTGGAAAGCTTTACTACAATAACCTGGTCCATTGTCAGTTTTAATTTTTCTGGAACTCCCATTACAGCAAAACAAGATAATAAATGTTTTTAACATGGGAAGTACTTTCTCCTGTCTGGCATGTTGCCCATATGAAATGTGAATAAGTATCAACTGTTACATGAACATATGATAATTTTCCAAATGAAGGTACATGGGTAACATCCATTTGCCATAATGCATTAGGACACAGACCTCTGGGATTAACTCCTGCCTCTTGAGTGGGCAGGTGTAGTACTTGACACTGGGTACAATGTTGTACAATATTTTTGCCTGTTTCCATGTGACATCAAATTTGTTTTTTAACCCTGCTGCATTTACATGAGTCAAAGCATGAAGTTCTTGTGCTTTTATGAATGCAGAGGATACCAGTAAGTCAGCTTGTTCATTTGCTTTAGTTAAAGGTCCTGGTAAATTAGTGTGTGCTCGAATATGAGTAATATAAAATGGGAAATTCCTTTTTCTTACAGTTTGTTGTAACAAAGTGAATAGCTGGTTTAACTGATCATCCATGCTATATTTAATTAGAGCTGTCTCAACATCCCTTGTAGCCTGTACTACATATGCAGAATCTGATATAATATTAACAGGTTGATTAAAATCTTCTAACACTGTAATGACTGCAACCAACTCTGCCCTTTGAGCCGATTGATATTGAGTTTTGATTACTCGCTCTTTTGGCCCTGTGTAAGCCGCTTTTCCATTGCTGGAACCATCAGTAAATACTGTCAGAGCATTTTCTAAAGGTTCATGTCTGGTAATTTTAGGTAAAATCCAAGTAGTCAATTTTAAAACTGGAAGATTTTTGTTTTGGGTAATGATTATCAATAATTCCCACAAAATCAGCAAGGCCAATTTGCCATGCACCAGAATTGATAAAGGCTTGTTTAACTTGTTCCTTGGTTAAAGGAACAACTATTTTGTCTGGGTCATTACCACACAATTTTATTATTCGTAATCTTGTCTGACCAATTAATGTAGCTATTTGATCCAAGTACAATGTAAAAGTCTTAATTGTACTGTGAGGAAGGAATGACCACTCCACAAGATCAGTATTTTGAACAATGATGCCTGTTGGAGAATGTGCAGTGGCAAAAATCAAAAGTTGGAGTGGGGCTAAAGAATCTATTCTATTTATTTGCGCTGACTGAATTTTTCTTCCACTAATTTAATTTCTTTTGTTGCCTCTGGGGTTAATATTCTTTACTATTTAAGTCTGGATCTCCTCTTAGGATAGAGAACAAATTTGACATGGCATAAGTAGGAATGCCTAGAGTTGGCCGAATCCAATTAATATCGCCTAACAACTTTTGAAAGTCATTTAATGTTTTTAATGTGTCTTTTCTTATTTCTATTTTTTGTGGCTTAATTTTTCTATTTTCTATTTGCATCCCTAAATAATGAAAAGGATCAGAGGTTTGGATCTTATCAGATGCTATTGTTAGTCCTGCGTTGGCAACCTCTGCTTGCAGAAATGTGTAACAGTCAATTAATTTGTCTCTTGTTTCTGCAGCACATAAAATATCATCAATATAGTGAATGATATAACAATCTGAAAATTTGTCTCTAACTGGTTGAAGGACTTGACCTACAAAGTTTGACAAATAGTTGGACTATTAAGCATTCCTGAGGTAAAACTTTCCACTGAAACCTGGTGGCTGGTTCTTTATTATTTATGGCTGGTATAGTAAAGGCAAATTTTTCACAATCTTGCTCTGCCAGAGGAATGGTAAAAAGCAATCCTTTAGATCAATTATAATTAAAGGCCAGTCTTTTGGGATCATGGCGGAGAGGGCAATCCAGGTTGGAGAGGCCCCATGGGTTGAATTACAGCATTTATGGCTCTTAAGTCCATTAACATACGCCATTTGCCTGATTTTTCTGAATTACAAATACAGGAGATTTCCAGGGCGAGAATGAAGGCTCAATGTGTTCCTTTTCTTATTGCTCCTTTGCTAATAAATGTAAAGCCTCCAGTTTTTGTTTCGGTAGCGGCCACTGATTTACCCATACCAGTTTTTCTGTTTTCCAAGTTAATGGAATGGGTTTAGGAGGCTCTACAGTGGCCGCCCTAAAAGGATACCCTATTCCTTTTCTTTCTTGATTTTCTAGTCTCAATTGGGACTTTAATGCCATTTTCATTTTTTCCTAATCCCTTTCCTGGTATATATCCTATTTTAGTCATGATTTTTTGACTCGTGGGGCTGTATAATGGAGTGGGCATAATGATTTCTGCACCCCATTGTTGTAATAAATCTCAACTCCATAGATTAACAGGAATTGAAGTAATCATTGTCTGAACAGTACTTTCTTGATTATCTGGCCCTAAATAATGTAAAATCATTGTACTTTGATAAATTTCTGAAGCTGTGTCTATGCCGACAAGTCTTGTAACAGCCTTTTGTTTAGGACAATTTTTTGGCCACTGATTTAAAGCAATGACAAAGATATCTGCTCCAGTGTCTACCAACACTTCAAACTGTTTTCCTTGAATAATGGCCTTACACACAGGTCTGCTCTCAGAGACCAGACTTGCCCAATATGCAGCCTTTCCTGCTGGATCAGTGCTTCCAAACCCTCCCATTCTTTTTATCTCATTGTTTCCAACTTTAATATAAGGTAGGAGTAATAATTGAGCAATCCTGTCTCCTGGACTGGCACTCCAAGGAATTGAGGAACAAATAACCAATTGAATTTCACCTTTATAGTCTGAATCAATCACACCAGTATGAATTTGAACTCCTTTTAGATTTAAACTTGATCTTCCTGAGATTAGTCCTACAGTCCCCTCAGGCAATGGGCCGTATACCCCTGTGGGGATTTTTCGTGGAGGTTCCCCTGGAAGCAGAGAGACTGCTTGTATAGTACGTAAATCTACTGCTGCACTGCTGCTTGTGGCAGGGGATAATTACTGTATTGTGATAACTGCCTTATTCCCTGAGACACTTGTGACAGTGGGGTTGTTGTTCCTGAAAACCCTGAGGAACAAAGGGTTGAATTTGAATGCCCCAGTTTGTTGCGGGGCCTGAGGCTGGCCCTCCTCTTGTTTCCCAACAGTGGTTGCCCATTTTATCAAATTTAGAATGACATTGATTACCCCAATGTTTTCCTTTTACATCTTGGACATAGGCCAGGTGGCTCTTTATCTGTTGTTGTAGTAACTTGAGTAGTTACATTTTGTTTATTTGAGACTAGGCAATTCTTTTTAGATGACCAATTTGACCACAATTATAACATTTTCCCCAAATGTTTTACTTGTCCTCCTAAAGCAACTCCTGTGATTGCTTGAGCCATAAGCATAGCTTTATGCATAGCTCCTCCAATTCCATCGCAGGCTTTAACAGACTCTGAGATAACATCTGATCCTGCAGGAACCCTTCCTTTTAATGGCTTAATGGCTGATTGACAATCCGGATTGGCGTTTTCATATGCCATCAACTCCACTATGACTTATGGGCATTCTCATTGGTAATTGACTTTTGAGCGGCATCTTGAAGTCTTGCTACAAAATCAGGGTAGGGCTCTTTAGAGCCTTGTCTTACTGTATTAAAGGAAGGGCAGGCAGTTCCTGGGTCTTGGATTTTCTCCCAGGCCCTAAGGCAGATAGCCCTGATTTGCTCAATGGCCTCATTTGGCATTATTGCTTGTTGGTCAACAGTGCTCCAATTTTGACCTATTCCTAATAGTTGATCTGCATCTATGTTAAATGGAGGATTGGCAGTCCCATTTCTTCGGACCTGCACTTGTGCCCCATCAATCCACCAAGTCTTAAATTGTAAAATTGAGAGGGTGAAAGTGAGGATTTTGCCAGAATCTCCCAATCATAAGGAATGAGTCTATGTCCATGAGCAATGGAATCTAATAATGTTCTCATGTAAGGAGAGTTGGGTCCATACTGTTTTACTCCTCTTTCATCTCTTTTAGCATTTTTATAGAAAAGGACTGATATCTGGCTTCAGCTACGGGAGGCTCTCCTCTTGGGCCCCTTCTCCAGGTGGTCTTGCTTCTAATATTACTGGGAATTGCCACGCCTCAATATCTCCCTGTTTTCTTGCCTCATCAATAATTTTATGTATTGCACTACCCTGTGTACTGGGCGGTGCTGTAGGATTAAGTCTCATGGTGGGCGGCTGAGGATATGGCGCCTGCCCTGTGGCACTGGAAATGTTCCTGGCTGTCCATACAGATTTTCTGGGGCTGCCGATACTGAAGTTCAGCTGGCGGCCAGTATTGATAGGCTACTGGCTGCTGGGTCTTACTTTCTACCTGCTGATATTGTGGACACTGTATTTGGATTAGCATTGCCATGACAGAGACTCTATCTTTTTCTTTTTCTTTTCTTTTTCTTAACTTTCATACTAAGTTTTATTGTATGCTGCCGTTAGTGTATATAAAACAATTACCCTTGTGAAACAGAAATTCATGAAAATTCAGAGATGTAGATGTTAAGGACTGACAAAGTAGAAGTTTGTATATTATGGCACATGTGTTGCAGGGACACAGTAACAGGCTGATCTCTCTTTCTTTTCCCCATACAAATCTTGGTTCTTTTTATACCTGTATATTTTGGGAGTATTAACCAAAATCACACACAAAAAAATAATTGAGCAAAACATAAATAACAGACAGAAAATGATTAAAATGACTCACAGTGTTTGTACATAACCTTGCGTTTCTCTCTTATTATTTCAGGATCCAATGGAAATGCTGTGGTGTCCCAGCCTCCACTCTCCCTGCCCGTCACCCCTGGAGAGCCAGCCTCCATCTCCTACAGGTCCAGTCACAGCCCCCTTCACAGTAATGGATACACCTATTTGAATTGGGACCTACAGAAGCCAGGCCAGCCTCCACAGCTCCCAATTTATTTGGTTTCCAACTGGGACCCTGGAGTCACAGACATGTTCAGTGGCAGGGAGTCGGGGACAGATTTCATGCTTAAAATCAGCAGGGTAGAGGCTGAGGATGTTGGGGTTTATTATTGCCAGCAAAATACATTATTTAGATTTGGTTTAGCAGTTACTAGAGTACTTGTACATTGATAAGGTTTGGTGATATTAAACACTGTTTCCTCCTCCTTTACCTCCCCTACCACTTTTCGCAAGGCAGACCCTGACCAGGACAGCAGCAGGCACTGTATTTTTCCTACTTTTCTCAGGAAGAACACAAATAAAAATCATCACAGTCTAGATTTTTAAATTACTAGTTATGTTCTGGCAAATGTATGCAAAATAAAGGCCTAGTGCCAAAAGTCTTTGCACAGTCTCAACCACAGCATATTGAAGTAAAAAGTGGTTTTCTGAACTCCAAAGCTGGGTTTCAACAATAAGGACCAACTTTGAAAGAATAAAGAAACATATGCATGTCATCTTAAATGGAATCTGGTTCAATACAACATAATATATAAGATAACATTTTACCCCCTGAAAAATAACCATCTGAAGACTTTGAACAGAGATCAGTAAATGAGAGATTGGTGAGTTGTGTTTGAGATATGAACCCAGATGGAAGTTCTTATGTATTTCCTGGGAAGAATCACAGAATTGAGAGACCCTGTGTGGCGTTCAAGGCTGGGCACCATGCCACTGCAAGCTCATGGGAAAGTGCTGCATCTCACGGAGCTCTAGGTCATTAGTGATTGAAAGGTTAGGGAGGTTTGTGTCCAAATGCACCTTAGGTCATTTCAAACTTTCAAGTTCAACCCAGCAGGACATAGATGAGCCTCCAAAAGTTGATTCTGCTTCTGTCATTTACTTAGGAATGATTTGAGAAAGAAATCATAATACCCTATATGGGTATTAGGCAGTAATAAGTTGAGGATATCTGCTGTATAATACACTTGCATATTTCACAAGTTAATACACAGAAAAACTGTAATTAAACTGATTAATTCAAATGAAAGCAAGAATCAAGAAAATTGGAGGAAACAAGATGGTAGGTTTAACCTTAACTTTACAAATAATTGCATGATAAATAAACACTTTTTCCAAGTAAATCATAACATTATCAGACAGGATTAAAATCAAAGATGTATGCTACTCATTAAATACACACCATAGTAGGAATATAGAATGGCTTTGAAAATGAAAGGATGAAGCATACATATCATGCAAGAACTGAGCAAAAGAAACTAATAATGTTCTCATGTAAGGAGAGTTGGGTCCATACTGTTTTACTCCTCTTTCATTTCTTTTAGCATTTTTATAGAAAAGGACTGATATCTGACTTCAGCTATGGGAGGCTCTCCCTCTTGGGCCCCTTCTCCAGGTGGTCTTGATTCTAATATTACTGGGAATTGCCACGCTTCAATATCTCCTTGTTTTATTGCCTCATCAATAATTTTATGTATTGCACTACCCTGTCTACTAGGTGGTGCTGTAGGATTAAGTCTCATGGTGGGAGGCTGAGGATATGGCGCCCTGCCCTGTGGCGCTGGAAACCTTCCTGTCTGTGCATACGGATTTTCTGGGGGCAACCGATACTGAAGTTCAGCTGGCGGCCAGTATTGATAGGCTACTGGTGGCTGGGTCTTATTTTCTACCGGCTGATATTGTGGACACTGTATTTGGATTAGCATTGCCATGACAGAGACTCTATCTTTTTCTTTTTCTTTTCTTTTTCTTAACTTTCATACTAAGTTTTATTGTATGCTGCCGTTAGTGTATATAAAACAATTACCCTTGTGAAACAGAAATTCATGAAAATTCAGAGATGTAGATGTTAAGGACTGACAAAGTAGAAGTTTGTATATTATGGCACATGTGTTGCAGGGACACAGTAACAGGCTGATCTCTTCTTTTCCCCATACAAATCTTGGTTCTTTTTATACCTGTATATTTTGGGAGTATTAACCAAAATCACACACAAAAAATAATTGAGCAAAACATAAATAACAGACAGAAAATGATTAAAATGACTCACAGTGTTTGTACATAACCTTATGCTTTCTCTTATTATTTCAGGATCCAATGGAAATGCTGTGGTGTCCCAGCCTCCACTCTCCTGCCCGTCACCCCTGGAGAGCCAGCCTCCATCTCCTACAGGTCCAGTCACAGCCCCTTCACAGTAATGGATACACCTATTTGAATTGGGACCTACAGTAGCCAGGCCAGCCTCCACAGCTCCCAATTTATTTGGTTTCCAACTGGGACCCTGGAGTCACAGACATGTTCAGTGGCAGGGAGTCGGGGACAGATTTCATGCTTAAAATCAGCAGGGTAGAGGCTGAGAATGTTGGGGTTTATTATTGCCAGCAAAATACATTATTTAGATTTGGTTTAGCAGTTACTAGAGTACTTGTACATTGATAAGGTTTGGTGATATTAAACACTGTTTCCCTCCCCTCCTTTACCTCCCCCTACCACTTTTCGCAAGGCAGACCCCTGACCAGGACAGCAGCAGGCACTGTATTTTTTCCTACTTTTCTCAGGAAGAACACAAATAAAAATCATCACAGTCTAGATTTTTAAATTACTAGTTATGTTCTGGCAAATGTATGCAAAAATAAAGGCCTAGTGCCAAAAGTCTTTGCACAGTCTCAACCACAGCATATTGAAGTAAAAAAGTGGTTTTCTGAACTCCAAAGCTGGGTTTCAACAATAAGGACCAACTTTGAAAGAATAAAGAAACATATGCATGTCATCTTAAATGGAATCTGGTTCAATACAACATAATATATAAGATAACATTTTACCCCATGCAAAATAACCATCTGAAGACTTTGAACAGAGATCAGTAAATGAGAGATTGGTGAGTTGTGTTTGAGATATGAACCCAGATGGAAGTTCTTATGTATTTCCTGGGAAGAATCACAGAATTGAGAGACCCTGTGGCATTCAAGGCTGGGCACCATGCCACTGCAAGCTCATGAGGAAGTGCTGCATCTCACAGAGCTCTAGGTCATTAGTGATTGAAAGGTTAGGGAGGTTTGTGTCCAAATGCACCTTAGGTCATTTCAAACTTTCAAGTTCAACCCAGCAGGACATAGATGAGCCTCAAAGTTGATTCTGCTTCCGTCATTTACTTAGGAATGATTTGAGAAAGAAATCATAATACCCTATATGGGTATTAGGCAGTAATAAGTTGAGGATATCTGCTGTATAATACACTTGCATATTTCACAAGTTAATACACAGAAAAACTGTAATTAAACTGATTAATTCAAATGAAAGCAAGAATCAAGAAAATTGGAGGAAACAAGATGGTAGGTTTAACCTTAACTTTACAAATAATTGCATGATAAATAAACACTTTTTCCAAGTAAATCATAACATTATCAGACAGGATTAAAATCAAAGATGTATGCTACTCATTAAATACACACCATAGTAGGAATATAGAATGGCTTTAAAAATGAAAGGATGAAGCATACATATCATGCAAGAACTGAGCAAAAGAAACTAGGTTGTGATTTTAATGCAAGAGACAAAATTGATATTTCATAATGATAAATGGCATCAAGAAGCCAATGAAATTCTAAATCTGCCTGAGTCCTGTATTAGTACATTTTCACCCTACTGATAAAGGCATACCTGAGACTGGGCAATTTATAAAAGAAAGAGGTTTAAGGACTTACAATTCCCCATGGCTGGGGAGGCCTAAAAACATGGTAGAAGAAGGAGCAAGTCACATCTTACGTGGATGGTCTCAGGCAAAGAGAAAGAGAGCTTGCGCAGGGGAAATCCTCTTTGTGAAACCATCAGATTTCATGACATTTATTCATTATCATAAGAACAGCATGGAGAAAAACTGCCCCAGTGATACAATTACCAACTACCAAGTCCCTCCTAAACTTGTAGGAATTCTAGATGAGATTTCACTGGGGACACAGCCAAACCATATCATTCTGCCCCTGGCCCCTCACATATATCATGTCTTCACATTTCAAAACCAATCATGCCTTTCCAGCAGTCCCCCACAGTCTTAGCTCAACATTAACTCAAATGTCCACAGTCCAAAGTCTTATCTGAGACAAGGCAAGTCCTTTCCACCTATAAGCCTGTGAAACCAAAAGCAAGTTAGTTACTTCCTAGACACAATGGGGGTACAGGTATTGGGTAACTACAGCCATTTCAATTGGCCAAAACAAAGGGACTACAGACCCCAGGCAGTCTGAAATATAGCAAGGCAGTTAAATGTTAATATTCCAAAATGATATCCTTTGACTCCATGTCTCATTTCCAGGTTACACTGATGCAAGGGGTGGATTCCCATGGTCTTCAGTAACTGTGTCCCTGTGACTTTCCAAGGTGTGATCTCCCTCTTGACTACTTAGAAGGGCTGGCACTGAATGTCTGTGACTTTTCCAGGTGAATAGTGCAAACTGTCAGTGGATCTACCATTCTGGAGTCTGGAGGACAGTGGCCCTCTTCTCACAGCTCCACTAAGCAGTTCCCCAGTAGGGACTCTGTGTCAGGGCTCCAACCCACATTTCCTTCTGCACTGCCCTAGCAGAGGATCTCCATGAGCACCTACCCTGGCACAAACTTCTGCCTGGGCACCCAGGTGTTCCATACATCCTCTGAAATCTAGGTGGAGGTTCCCAAACCCTAATTTTGACTTCTGTGCTTGCAGCCTCAACACGTGGAAGCTGCCAAGGCTTGGGGCTTGCATCCTCTGAAGCCACAACCTGAGCTTTACATTGGCCCCTTGTGCCGTAGCTGGAACAGCTGGGACACAGGCCACCAAGTCCTTAGGCTGCACACAGCATGAGGACCCTGGGTCCTGCCCACAAAATTACTTTTTCCTCCTAGGCCTCTGGGCCTGTGATGGAGGGCTGCCATGAACACCTCTGACATGCCCTGGAGACATTTTCCCCATTATCTTGGGGATTAACATTTACTTATGCAAATTTCTGCAGCTGGCTTGAATTTCTCCTCAGAAAATGGGATTTTCTTTTCTATCACATTGTCAGGCTGCAAATTTTCTGGATATTTAGGCTCTGCTTCCCTTATAAAACTGATTGCTTTCAACAGCACTAGAATCATCTCTTGAATGCTTTGTTGCTTAGAAATTTCTCCCACCAGATACCCTAAATCATCTCTCTCAAGTTCAAAGTTCCAGCAATCTTTAGGTCAGGGCAAATGCCACCAATCTCTTTGCTAAAACATAACAAGAATAACCTTTGCTCTAGCTCCCAACAATTTCCTTATCTTCATCTGAGACCACCTCAGCCTGGATTTGATTGTCCATATCATTATCAGCATTTTGGTCAAAGCCATTCAACAAGTCTTTAGGGAGTTTCAAACTTTCCCACATTTTTCTGTCTTCTTCTGAGCCCTCCAAACTGTTCCAACCTCTGCCTGTTACCCAGTTCCAAAGTCACTTCCACAATTTTGGGTATATTTTCAATAGCCCCTAACTCTCCTGGTGCCTATTTACTGTATTAGTCCATTTTCCTATTGCTGATAAAGACATACCTGAGACTGGGCAATTTACAAAAGAGGTTTAATGGACTTACAGTTCCATATGGCTGGGGAGGCCTCACAGTCATGATGAAGGCAAGGAGGAGCACATCAAATCTTACCTGGATGGCAGAAGGCAAAGAGGAGAGCTTGTACAGAAGAACTCATCTTCATAAAACCATCAGATCTCAGAGACTTATTCACTATCAGGAGAATAACAATAGGGAAGACTTGCCCTGGTATTCAGTAACTGTGTCCCTGTGACTTTCCAAGGTGTGATCTCCTCTTGACTACTTAGAAGGGCTGGCATTGAATGTCTGTGACTTTTCCAGGTGAATAGTGCAAACTGTCAGTGGATCTACCATTCTGGAGTCTGGAGGACAGTGGCCCTCTTCTCACAGCTCCACTAAGCAGTACCCCAGAAGGGACTATTTGTGGGGGCTCCAACCCCACATTTCCCTTCTGCACTAGCCTATCAGAGGCTCTCCATGAGCCCCCCATCCCTGCCACAAATTTCTGCCTGAGCACCCAGGTGTTACCATACATCCTCTGAAATCTAGGTGGAGGTTCCCAAACCCAAATTCTTGGCGTCTGTGTGCTTGCAGGCTCAACACCACATGGAAGCTGCCAAGGCTGGGGGCTTGCACCCTCTGAAGCCACAGCCTAAGCTCCACATTGGCCCCTTGTGCCATGGTTGGAACAACTGGGACACAGGCCACCAAGTCCTCAGGCTGCACACAGCATAAGGACCCTGGGCCTGGCCCACATAATTACTTTTTCCTCCTAGGCCTCTGGGCCTGTGATCAGAGGGGCTGCATGAAGACTTCTGACATGCTCTGGAGACATTTTCCCCGTTGTCTTGGGGATTAACATTGGACTCCTCGTTACTTATGAAGACTTCTGCAGCTGGCTTGAATTTCTCAGAAAATGGGATTTTCTTTTCTATCACATTGTCAGGCTGCAAATTTTCAGGATATTTAGGCTCTGCTTCCCTTATAAAACTGAATGCCTCTAACAGCACCCAAATCATCTCTTGAATGTTTTACTGCTTAGAAATTTATCCTGCCAGATACCCTAAATCATCTTTCTCAAATTCAAAATTCCACCAATCTCTAGGGCAGGGGCAAAATGCCACCAATCTTTTGGCTAAAATGTAACAAGAATAACCTTTGCTCTAGCTCCCAACAAGTTTCTCATGTTCATCTGAGACCACCTCAGCCTTGATTTCATCCTCAATATCATTGTCAGCATTTTGGTCAAAGCCATTCAACAAGCCTTTAGGGAGTTTCAAACTTTCCCACATTTTTCTGTCTCCTTCTGAGCCCTCCACACTGTTCCAAGCTCTGCCTGTTACCCAGTTCCAAAGTCACTTCCACATTTTTGGATATCTTTTCAATGTTTCCCCACTCTCCTGGTGCCAATTTACTGTATTAGTCCATTTTCCCGTTGCTGATAAAGACATACCTGAGACTAGGCAATTTACAAAAAAAGAGGTTTAATGGACTTACAGTTCCACATGGCTGGGGAGGCCTCACAGTCATGACAGAAGGCAAGGAGGAGCACTTCAAATCTTACCTGGATGGCAGAAGGCAAAGACGGAGAGCTTGTGTAGAAGAACTCATCTTCATAAAACCATCAGAACTCAGGAGACTTATTCACTATCACCAGAATAACATAGGGAAGACTTGCCCTGGGCATTACGAACAATATCACGTGAGTAGGGTACACTCCCTGCAATATTGGGAGTAATATCATCCTCTCTCCCAATGGGTATTATGAACAATATCAAGGGGAGTACACCACACATGATATTGGGAGTAATATCATTCTCTCCCCTCCAGATATTATGAACAATATTACATGGTGGGGGGTGCAATGCCCGAGATGTTGGGAGTAATATCATCCTCTCCCCCTCTGGGTATTATGAACAATATTACAGGGGAAAAGGAGTACAACACCTGCTATATTGAGAGTAATATCATCCTCTCCCCCTTAGATATTATGAACAATATCATGTGTACATCCCCTGAAAAATTGGAAGTAATAACACACTCTGCCCCCCTGGATATTATGAACATTATCACAGGGGAGTGTAAACAAAAAGTGTTTACAGTATTGAAAGTAATACCATCTCAAATCGTCCCCTGAATATTACAAACAATATCACAGAAGGGTGTACACCACTTACAAGATTGAGAGTAATATTATCCCCTCCCCCACTGGATATTACAAACAATATCAGAGAGGGGGATGCACTCCCTGCAATATTGGGAGTAATATCATCCTCTCCCCCCAGTTATTCTGAACCATATCCCAAGGGGGTGTACACTCACCATGATACTGGGAGTAATATCATCCTCTTACCTCTTAAATATTACAAGCAATATCACAGTGGGGGGTGTACCACCCATACTGAGAGTAATATCATCCTCTCCCACCCTGAATAATACAAATAATATCACCGGGGACAATAAGCCCCTGAGACACTGGGAGTTATATCATCCTTTCCTCCCTTGTATATTATGATCAATATCACAGCAGGTGTACACCCACTGTGATACTGGGAATAATATAATCCTCTATCCCCATGGATATTACGAACAATATAACCGGGGACTGTACACCCACGGCGATACTGGGAGTAATATCATCCTCTCCCCCACTGGATATTACAAACAATATCAGAGAGATGCACTCCGCAATATTGGGAGTAATATCATCCTCCCCCAGTTATTCTGAACCATATCCCAAGGGGTGTACACTCACCATGATACTGGGAGTAATATCATCCTCTCCCCTTAGATATTATGAACAATATCACAGTGGGGTGTACCACCCATACTGAGAGTAATATCATCCTCTCCCACCCTGAATAATACAAATAATATCACCGGGGACAATAAGCCCCTGAGACACTGGGAGTTATATCATCCTTTCCTCCCTTGTATATTATGATCAATATCACAGCAGGGTGTACACCCACTGTGATACTGGGAATAATATAATCCTCTATCCCCATGGATATTACGAACAATATAACCGGGGACTGTACACCCACGGCGATACTGGGAGTAATATCATCCTCTCCCCCACTGGATATTATGAACAATATCACACAGGGGTGTACACACAAGATGTTTGCAATATTGAAAGTAATATCATCTCCCATCTTCCCTTGTATATTATTAACAACATCATAGAAAGGTGTACACCTCTGGAGATATTGAGAGTAATATCATCCTCTCCCTCCCCTTGATATTACAAACAATATCACAGGGATGTGTACACCTCCCATGACATTGAGAGTAATATCATCCTCTCCACCCCAGGATATCAGGAACAATATCTCAGGGGGGTGTACACCCTCCGCTATATTGGGAGTCATATCATCCTCTTTCCCCCTAAATATTACAAACAATATCACAGGGGGTTTACACCCCGTCATACTGGGAGTAATATCATCCTCTCCTCCTGGATATTATGAACAATATCACAGAGGGTGTACACCCCAGTATTGGAAGGAATATCATCCTCTCCTCCCCACGGATATCATGAAAAATATCACAGGTTGGTGTACACACAAGGTTTTTACAATATTGAAAGTAATATCATCTCCAATCCTCAAGGATATTATGAACAATATCACAGAAGGGTGTACACCACTTACAAGATTGAGAGTAATATCATCTCTCTCTCCCCTGGATATTATGAACAATATCACAGGGGTATACACAAGTTGTCTATGATATTGACAGTAATATCATCCTCTCCCACTCTAGATATTACGATCAATATCACAGGGTGTGTACACCCCCATGATATTGGGAGTAATATCATCCTCTCCACTCTAGATATTACGAACAATATCACAGGGGTATACACACAAGTTGTCTATGATATTGACAGTAATATCATCTCCTCTCCTCCGCTGGATATTACAAGTGATATCACACCCTTTGCAATATTGGGAATAATATCATCCCCTCCCTCCCTAGATATTATGAACAATATCACAGGCGGCTGTACACAGAAGCTGTTTACAATATTGAAAGTAATATCATCTCCTCTCTCCCCCTGGATATTACCAACAATATAATGGGGGATGTACACCCCCCGCAATATTGACAGTAATATCATCCTCTCTGCCCCGGATGTTACCAACAATGTAACAGGGAGTTGTACACACAACATGTCTACGATTTTGAAATTAATGTCATCTCTTCTTCCCCCCTGGATATGATGAACAATATCACAATGGGGGGTGTACACTCCCCACGATATTGGCAGTAATATTGTACTCTTCTCCCCTGGATATTATGAACAATATCACAATTGGGCATGTACACCTATAGCGATATTGGGAGTAATATAGTCCTCTCCTCTCCTGGATATTATGAACAATATCACAGGGGTGTACACCCTCCGCTATATTGGGAGTCATATCATCCTCTTCCCCCAGATATTACAAACAATATCACAGGGATGTGTACACCTCCCACGATGTTGGGAGTAATATCATCTCTCTCTCCCCTGGATATTATGAACAATATCACAGGGTGCTGTACACTCCCGCGATATTGGGAGTAATATCATCCTCTCCTCCTGGATATTACGAACAATATCACAGGGGTGTACACACAAGATGTTTGCAATATTGAAAGTAATATCATCTCCATCTTCCTTGTATATTATTAACAACATCATAGAAAGGTGTACACCTCTGGAGATATTGAGAGTAATATCATCCTCCCCACTGGATATTACAAACAATATCACAGGATGTGTACACCTCCATGACATTGAGAGTAATATCATCCTCTCCACCCCAGGATATCAGGAACAATATCTCAGGGGGTGTACACCCTCCGCTATATTGGGAGTCATATCATCCTCTTCCCCCAGATATTACAAACAATATCACAGGGGTTTACACCCCGTCATACTGGGAGTAATATCATCCTCTCCCTACCCTGGATATTGTGAACAATATCACAGAAGGGTGTACACCACTTACAAGATTGAGAGTAATATTATCCTCTCCCTCTGGGTATTATGAACAATATCACAGAAGGGTGTACACCACTTACAAGATTGAGAGTAATATCATCCTCTCCCCTTAGATATTATGAACAATATCACAGAAGGGTGTACACCACTTACAAGATTGAGAGTAATATCATCCTCTCCCCTTAGATATTATGAACAATATCACAGAAGGGTGTACACCACTTACAAGATTGAGAGTAATATCATCCTCTCCCCTCTGGGTATTATGAACAATATTACAGGGAAAAGGAGTACAACACCTGCTATATTGAGAGTAATATCATCCTCTCCCCTTAGATATTATGAACAATATCACAGAAGGGTGTACACCACTTACAAGATTGAGAGTAATATCATCCTCTCCCCTTAGATATTATGAACAATATCACAGAAGGGTGTACACCACTTACAAGATTGAGAGTAATATCATCCTCTCCCCTCTGGGTATTATGAACAATATCACAGAAGGGTGTACACCACTTACAAGATTGAGAGTAATATCATCCTCTCCCCTTAGATATTATGAACAATATCACAGAAGGGTGTACACCACTTACAAGATTGAGAGTAATATCATCCTCTCCCCTTAGATATTATGAACAATATCACAGAAGGGTGTACACCACTTACAAGATTGAGAGTAATATCATCCTCTCCCCTCTGGGTATTATGAACAATATCACAGAAGGGTGTACACCACTTACAAGATTGAGAGTAATATCATCCTCTCCCCTTAGATATTATGAACAATATCACAGAAGGGTGTACACCACTTACAAGATTGAGAGTAATATCATCCTCTCCCCTCTGGGTATTATGAACAATATCACAGAAGGGTGTACACCACTTACAAGATTGAGAGTAATATCATCCTCTCCCCTTAGATATTATGAACAATATCACAGAAGGGTGTACACCACTTACAAGATTGAGAGTAATATCATCCTCTCCCCTTAGATATTATGAACAATATCACAGAAGGGTGTACACCACTTACAAGATTGAGAGTAATATCATCCTCTCCCCTTAGATATTATGAACAATATCACAGAAGGGTGTACACCACTTACAAGATTGAGAGTAATATCATCCTCTCCCTCTGGGTATTATGAACAATATCACAGAAGGGTGTACACCACTTACAAGATTGAGAGTAATATCATCCTCTCCCTCTGGGTATTATGAACAATATCACAGAAGGGTGTACACCACTTACAAGATTGAGAGTAATATCATCCTCTCCCCTCTGGGTATTATGAACAATATCACAGAAGGGTGTACACCACTTACAAGATTGAGAGTAATATCATCCTCTCCCCTTAGATATTATGAACAATATCACAGAAGGGTGTACACCACTTACAAGATTGAGAGTAATATCATCCTCTCCCCTTAGATATTATGAACAATATCACAGGGGTGTACACACAAGATGTTTGCAATATTGAAAGTAATATCATCCTCTCCCCTTAGATATTATGAACAATATCACAGAAGGGTGTACACCACTTACAAGATTGAGAGTAATATCATCCTCTCCCCTCTGGGTATTATGAACAATATCACAGAGGGTGTACACCCCCATGATATTGGGAGTAATATCATCCTCTCCCTCTGGGTATTATGAACAATATCACAGAGGGTGTACACCCACTGTGATACTGGGAATAATATAATCCTCTATCCCCATGGATATTATGAACAATATCACAGGGGTGTACACACAAGATGTTTGCAATATTGAAAGTAATATCATCCTCTCCCCTTAGATATTATGAACAATATCACAGGGGTGTACACACAAGATGTTTGCAATATTGAAAGTAATATCATCCTCTCCCCTCTGGGTATTATGAACAATATCACAGGGGTGTACACCCTCCGCTATATTGGGAGTAATATCATCCTCTCCCTCTGGGTATTATGAACAATATTACAGGGAAAAGGAGTACAACACCTGCTATATTGAGAGTAATATCATCCTCTCCCCTTAGATATTATGAACAATATCATGTGTACATCCCCTGAAAATTGGAAGTAATATCATCCTCTCCCCTCTGGGTATTATGAACAATATCACAGGGGTGTAAACAAAAGTGTTTACAGTATTGAAAGTAATACCATCTCAAATCGTCCCTGAATATTACAAACAATATCACAGAAGGGTGTACACCACTTACAAGATTGAGAGTAATATCATCCTCTCCCTCTGGGTATTATGAACAATATCACAGAAGGGTGTACACCACTTACAAGATTGAGAGTAATATCATCCTCTCCCCAGTTATTCTGAACCATATCCCAAGGTGTACACTCACCATGATACTGGGAGTAATATCATCCTCTTACCTCTTAAATATTACAAGCAATATCACAGTGGGTGTACCACCCATACTGAGAGTAATATCATCCTCTCCCTCTGGGTATTATGAACAATATAACCGGGACTGTACACCCACGGCGATACTGGGAGTAATATCATCCTCTCCCCTCTGGGTATTATGAACAATATCACAGAGGGTGTACACCCACTGTGATACTGTGATACTGGGAATAATATAATCCTCTATCCCCATGGATATTATGAACAATATAACCGGGACTGTACACCCCATGATATTGGGAGTAATATCATCCTCTCCACCGGATATTATGAACAATATCACAGGGGTGTACACACAAGATGTTTGCAATATTGAAAGTAATATCATCTCCAATCCCTCAAGGATATTATGAACAATATCACAGGGTGCTGTACACTCCCGCGATATTGGGAGTAATATCATCCTCTCCCCTTAGATATTATGAACAATATCACAGGGATGTGTACACCTCCCACGACATTGAGAGTAATATCATCCTCTCCCCTCTGGGTATTATGAACAATATCACAGGGATGTGTACACCTCCCACGACATTGAGAGTAATATCATCCTCTTCCCCCAGATATTACAAACAATATCACAGGGGTGTACACCCTCCGCTATATTGGGAGTAATATCATCCTCTCCACCGGATATTATGAACAATATCACAGGGGTGTACACACAAGATGTTTGCAATATTGAAAGTAATATCATCTCCCATCTTCCTGTATATTATTAACAACATCATAGAAAGGTGTACACCGGAGATATTGAGAGTAATATCATCCTCTCCCTCCCCTTGATATTACAAACAATATCACAGGGATGTGTACACCTCCCACGACATTGAGAGTAATATCATCCTCTCCACCCCAGGATATCAGGAACAATATCTCAGGGGGGTGTACACCCTCCGCTATATTGGGAGTCATATCATCCTCTTCCCCCTAGATATTACAAACAATATCACAGGGGGTTTACACCCCCCGTCATACTGGGAGTAATATCATCCTCTCCCCTACCCTGGATATTGTGAACAATATCACAGAGGGGTGTACACCCCCCCAGTATTGGAAGGAATATCATCCTCTCCTCCCCCACGGATATCATGAAAAATATCACAGGTTGGTGTACACACAAGGTTTTTACAATATTGAAAGTAATATCATCTCCAATCCCTCAAGGATATTATGAACAATATCATGGGAGCTGTATACTCCCCGCGATATTGGCAGTCACATCACCCTCTCCCCCTCCAGATATTACAAACAATATCACAGGGTGCTGTACACTCCCCGCGATATTGGGAGTAGTATCATCCTCTCCCTCCCTGGATATTACGAACAATATCACAGAGGGGTGTACACCCCCCAGGATGTTTGGATAATATCCTTTTTCCCTCTGGATATGACAAAAAATATCACAGGAGGGTGTACATCCCCAGGATATTGGGAGTATTGTTCTCTTCCTCTCTGGATATTACTAAAAATATCACAGGAGGGTATACACCCTCTGCAATATGAGGAGTAATATCATTCTCTTCCCCCTGTATATTATGAACAATATCACAGAAGGTTGTACACCACCCACTATATTGGGGGTAATATCATCCTCTCTCCCCCAAATATTAAAAAAAAAATCACAGGGGTTATAGACACAAGGTGTGTTTATGATGTTGAAAGTAATATAATCTCAAATCTTCCCCTAGATATTACACCCCTTGTGATATTGGGAGTGCTATCATTCTCTCCCCGCTGGATATTAGAAACAATATTAGAGGGCATTGTACACCTCCCACGATGTTGGGAGTAATATCATCCCTCCTCCCTAGATATTACAAACAATATCACAGGGGTGTACACCCCCATGATATTGGGAGTAATATCATCCTCTCCTCCTGGATATTACGAACAATATCACAGGGTGCTGTACACTCCCGCGATATTGGGAGTAATATCATCCTCTTCCTCTCTATATTATGAACAATATTGCAGGGTGTTGTACACCCCTGCGATATTGGGAGTGACATCATCCTCTCCCCTCTATGATTAGGAACAATATCACGGGGAATTACACCTCTGTGATATTGGGAATAATATCATCCTCTCCCACTCTAGATATTACGATCAATATCACAGGGGTATACACAAGTTGTCTATGATATTGACAGTAATATCATCTCCTCTCCTCCGCTGGATATTACAAGTGATATCACACCTTTGCAATATTGGGAATAATATCATCCTCCTCCCTAGATATTATGAACAATATCACAGGCGGCTGTACACAGAAGCTGTTTACAATATTGAAAGTAATATCATCTCCTCTCCTCCGCTGGATATTACAAACAATATCACAATTGGGCATGTACACCTATAGCGATATTGGGAGTAATATCATCCTCTCCTCCTGGATATTACGAACAATATCACAGGGGTGTACACACAAGATGTTTGCAATATTGAAAGTAATATCATCTCCTCTCCTCCGCTGGATATTAGAACAATATCACAATGGGGGTGTACACCCCCATGATATTGGGAGTAATATAGTCCTCTCCTCTCCTGGATATTATGAACAATATCACAATTGGGCATGTACACCTATAGCGATATTGGGAGTAATATAGTCCTCTCTCTCCTGGATATTACGAACAATATCATAAAGGATGGGTGTGTACACCCCCATGATATTGGGAGTAATATCATCCTCCTCCCTAGATATTATGAACAATATCACAGGGGGGTGAACATCCCCTGCAATATTGGACGTAACATCATCCTCTTCCCCTCTCTATATTATGAACAATATTGCAGGGTGTTGTACACCCCTGCGATATTGGGAGTGACATCATCCTCTCCCCCTCTATGATTAGGAACAATATCACGGGGGGGAATTACACCCTCTGTGATATTGGGAATAATATCTTCTTCTCCCCACTTAGATATTATGATCAATATCACAAGGGTGTGTAAAGCTCCCGTGATATTGACAGTAATATCATCCTCTCCCACTCTAGATATTACAATCAATATCACAGGGGGGTATACACACAAGTTGTCTATGATATTGACAGTAATATCATCTCCTCTCCTCTGCTGGATATTACAAGTGATATCACACCCTTTGCAATATTGGGAATAATATCATCCCCTCCCTCCCTAGATATTATGAACAATATCACAGGCGGCTGTACACAGAAGCTGTTTACAATATTGAAAGTAATATCATCTCCTCTCCTCCGCTGGATATTACAAACAATATCACAATTGGGCATGTACACCTATAGCGATATTGGGAGTAATATCATCCTCTCTGCCCCGGATGTTACCAACAATGTAACAGGGAGTTGTACACACAACATGTCTACGATTTTGAAATTAATGTCATCTCTTCTTCCCCTGGATATGATGAACAATATCACAATGGGGGTGTACACCCCCATGATATTGGGAGTAATATAGTCCTCTCTCTCCTGGATATTATGAACAATATCACAATTGGGCATGTACACCTATAGCGATATTGGGAGTAATATAGTCCTCTCCTCTCCTGGATATTACGAACAATATCATAAAGGATGGGTGTGTACACCCCCCATGATATTGGGAGTAATATCGTCCTCACTCCTTCTGGACACTACAAACAATATCACAAGAGGAATGTATCCTCCCACGATATTGGTGGTAATATCGTCCTCTTGCCTCTTGACATTAAGAACAAATCATAAGGGGGGTTGTACACCCCCTGCAATATTGGAAATAATATCATCCTCTCCACCTGGATGCTATGAACAGTATCACAAGGAGGGGCAGTGTACACTTCCCACATTATTACCATTACTATTATCGTCTCCCCTTTCTGGAAATTACGAACAATATCACATATTGACTACTGGTTTTGACAGAGCATCAGGCTTTAGAAGAAACACATCTGAAGGATTCAACATAAAGTCATTCTGGAGGAGATATGACTGGACTTTCCACAAATGGACCACTAGAAAAACTAAATGCTTTCCAGGGCAACCCGCTCAGGTCCCCTTCCACACTGTGGAAGCTTTGTTTTTTCACTCACAATAAATCTTGCTGCTGCTGCTCAAAAAAAAAAAAAAAATGCTTTCCAAGTGAATACTTATCTAAAGGTCATTGGATGCAAAGGCTCAAAATAATTGAAGTAATTCAAAACATTAATTTCAGTCAGTCACCTTTCCCACCTTTCCCATGGAGACTCATGAACTGACATCATGACTATCCATACATGGGCTCAACAATATGAATATCAATTAACTGGGACTCACGGTGATACCGGCACTTCTGAGCATCAATCTTTCCAAGGATAATAACCCAAGATTGTACCAGATATCAAGGATCAGACTTATAGCTGGTGTCAGGTACCTGTTTTTAGCAGACCTCATCCAACATGAGGGCAGCGATTGTTTCCCTGTATATGCATTTGTCTTTCTTGTCAGTTATATTTGAGCATGAAATATTATTTGAGGATTTTCCAACTGCTTTCATCACAATTAGGAAATTCTTCCATAATATGGCACTAAGTGAAGCAACTTCTTTACAACAACAACTGAGGTAAAGTATGCAGCTCATGATCTTATCACCTACACAGGTGCAGCTGTCTCTAGAGAAACAAGAAAACATATTCTCAGTCAAGCAAAACTGACACACAAACCCAGGTAATTGAATTGATGTTCTATCAGATGTGGTGAAGGTTCTGAGACACTAACCATGTATGACGCTGTTCCTTCCATCAAGGAATATTTGTATCTTGAAAGTGAACTGTGTACTCATGGTTAATTATTATGCCAACTGAACAGCTTGAAACATTGGTCCCCTTGGCACCCACTGATAAAAAGAAGACTCAACAGCTGGTAGGCCCCTTTGCTTATGGGAGGCAGCATAAACCTCATGCAGGTGTTCTTCTAGTTCCCTTAGTAAAAATCATGAAAAAAGTTGCCAACTTTGAAGGAGGCCATTTGCAACAGTAGCTTTGGAATCTGTTCAACAAGGCACGGCCCAGACTCTTCTTTATGATTTTTATAGCCTGCTAGCCAGATGGAAGTCCAGGCATCCACAACTTCTACGCATACTGATTGGAGTCTGTGGCAACAGAAAATTGTCACTAAGTGCACCAGCCTCTCAATTTTGGGGCACATAAGTTGCCTGAAGCAGCCACCAGATGTTCTTCTATTGAATGACAACTCATTACTTGCTATTGGGCACAAATGGAGACTGAAAATGTCAAGGCTTCAGCACCATGTGTGACTGTGACACTGCTCCCTTAGATGTCCATTCTCACTTGGATACTTACCAACACCGTTAGTAAAACCGTACAATCTCAACAGAGTCGTGTTATGAAATGGAACTGGCACATTCTTGATCAGGATTAATCAGGACCCCACAGGATCTGTGGCTCCATGAACAAATGGGGAGTTTGCTAGAAGGGACCAAATGACTTGTAGGTGATCATTTGGACCTTCATTTGCCCATGTGGAGCCCAAGATTCAGAGATTTTCATATGGCAGGAATCACTGACGGCTGAGCAAAACACAAACTGACAGGTCCACTAGGTGTGGCCACCATCAGCCAGTGGATGGACACTTTTTAAACTGATTCTTCACATGGACTTTCTACCCAGTGCGCCAAACTACATTCAGTGGTAATGGCCATGCAGACTGTCCCAACATCGTACTGTGCCACATTTCCACTAAATCCTGGGGCATTGCCAAGAGCCTCGCCATCTGTTCAGGAAAATGAGAACTGAGTGACTGGACTGTTAAAGAATCCCCAATGTGGAGAAAAGGACTATGGCCACAGCTTTCCACCGGAAGAAAAAGAGGTATGATGATCAATTGGATGGTGTGACTACCAAGGTCACCCTTGAGAGAAACTTATGTTATATTTATGGATACCCCATGAGACTTCCCACTGACCTAAGGAGCATCTTTCGCTGCCCAAGCAACATGACAATAGGCACACTTTCATGGAACACGATGAACTTTCCATGCACCCTGTATCCACAGGCCAGTGAATCTAGTGAATGCTAGATCAGTGGACTCACACAGCAACATCTACAAAGGACATCTTGAGAGTCTGCTAATGGGGTGGTATGCCATCTGGCTACAGCAATATGGACATTAAACATCGCTCTCCAGAACAAGGGAAATAGTGCATGCTGAGAAACACCGAGCTGGGTGACGATGAAGGTAGACCAGGCAGACACTGTATTAGTCTGGACCTGTGAAAGCCATTTCAGTGTCCCTGACCATTGTATTACTCTTTTCCCATTAGAATGCATGCCCTGGGGTGGTTTCCAGTTCAGGCATCATCATACCCAGGACAGGCCCCCTAACTCTAATATGGGGATTGTGTTTCCTCTGAGTGCCTCCTTTCTACAAGACCCCACAAGGAGGGATAACATGACTAAGAAATATGGGGAAGCTAGGGGCTCTCTTCTGGTGCCAGGGACATCTTATCCTTCCTTTAGTGTTGGTGATGTTATGAGAAGGGCATGACCTCCCTTCCTGGAGTGGACAATCAGGACTGAAATGTTTGGGTACAGTGACAAAGGCAATGGATTGTTCACAGAGCAAGGACAGCCAGAACAGGTTCCTACACCAACACGGCCCAACCCTTGTATGTGGCTAGGGGACACCTGAGACCCTGGGATGGGTAAGAAATGATGCACTAACCTGTCAGGCTGCATTTTGGCAAGGATGAGGCAGCAAAGGCCTAGAAGCATAACATCTTTGTTAGCTTCTTCCCAGTCACCAAGGGTAATCTTTCAAAATACTGAACCTGCCATTCTTCACCTCGTACTGTCACTAACTCGTGGTTCCCTTTCATTCTACACCAACATTCCTAATACCACGGTGTACATCAACAGGACCCGAGCACTGGCCCACCAAGTGAAGATATGACACCTGCCACATGGGGGGAAACTGGAGGCCCCCTGTTTAAGTGAATTAACTCTGGCAAATGTCATGACCACAACTAAAAAAAAAACATTGGTGGACTGATATTTTGATGCACCATAAGGTGAAATCTTAAATTCAAAACTGCAGTTGGAGGCTGTGGAGCTATAATGTTATTGGTGAACATTTAAAATGTTATAGCCACTTTGGAAAAAGTTGGACAGAGTAATAAACACTTACTGTAAGACCCAGCAACTACAAGACTAGGTATTAGCCCAAAAGAAATGAAGACACATGTTCATACAAAGTCTCATTCAAGAACATTCATAGCAGCTTTATCCATAATAGCCCAAAGGGGAAACAACTTACAAGGCAATGAACAGGTGAATGGATCCATTATAAAATTACCAAACAGTTAAATAGCAGTCAACATTCCTAATAACATGATGTACATCAACAGGACCCAAGCACTGGCCTACCAAGTGAAGATCTGACACCTGCTACATGGGAGGAAACTGGAGGCCCCCTGCTTAAATGAATTGACTCTGTGGAAAATGTCATGACCACAACTGAAAAAACGTTGGTGAACTGATGTTTTGAACTACCACACTTTAAAGAGGAGTACATAATTGGAACACAGGACATCTGAATGAATCTGAGAAACAGAAGTGCTGCACAAAAGTCACCAGACACAAAAGAGCACATACTATATTTCATTTATGTGAAACTCTTAAAAAGAAAATGAAATCTGTACTGACAATAAGCAGATCAAGAATTTCCTGATCTGTGCGGTGGAAAGCAAGTTGATTCCAAAAGAGTGGGTCAAAACTTTTTGGAGTTATAGAAATGTTCTATGTCTGTATTTTGGAGGTGGTTCTAAAGATTTATTTATCTGTGACAGTTCATTGACGGTGTATTTTCTTGTAATTTTTTTTCAATAAACTTAGTTAACAGTGAATAAAGTAAGTGCAAGACCAATTGGGTAATGTTGTCTTTGCATCTTCTATCTTGCAGTGTACTGAAAATTGTATGAACCAGAATATCTGAGAGATAATTTCAGCTCTGAAACTGAAGAACTGTGTATCTCTTGCAAGATCTCTCTTTTCTAGGTACTTTGGACATTTCTTCTATAGAATGAGAATTTAAATACACTTCATAGATTAAGTCAAAATGGTAGGCTTTTCATACACATCGGTTATTCATTTTAACTAAAAGTCTGAGCAAAATAAAAAGTCATACAAAATTGGAAAAATTATTTAAATAAGATGAAATATTCCTTTAAAAATTAGGAAAATAAAACTGTCACATCTTCTATTTCATATCAAATTTTAAGAACTTATAACTACATATCAAGTGTTCCTAGCATAAAAACTGTAATATATTTACGCCAGGCATGGTGGCTCAAGCCTATAATCCCAGCACTTTGGGAGGCTGAGACAGGCAGATCACCAGATCAGGAGTTTGAGACCAGCCTGGACAACATGGTGAATTCCCATCTCTACTAAAAATACAAACATTAGCACCACATGGTGACACACGTCTGTAATCCCTGCTACTCAGGAGGCTAAGGCAGGAGAATCGCTTCAACTCAAGAAGCAGAGGTGGCAGTGAGCTGAGGTCACACCATTGCACTCCAGCCTAAGTGACAGAGTGATGCTCTGTCTCAAAAACAAACAAAAAATTGTAGTACACTTAACCATATGTGTTCACAAATGAATAGATATAAAATGATTCTGTTTTCTTTTACCTATTTTTCAGAATTTTTGTGTTTATGTTCATAACAGATACCAGCATTTAATTTCCCCCTTTGTTATGTCCTTGTTAGATTTTGGACTGAAGGATATGGTGATCTCATGTGATAAGTTTGGGATATTTGCTCTTTTGATTCTCTTGAAAGTATGTGTAATTTTGATAAGGTATCATGTCACCAGTCAGGCAGATGTAAAATTGGATTTTTCATTCTGGGTGAGTTTATAGTATGGATTTCTTGTTACTTCTGTCAAGTTAGTTGCCATAAAAATATTCATAATATCCATCTTTTATATTCTTATCATCATAGACTCTACAATGATTTTCCCCTTTGTATTTATAGTCCTCTGTTTCATGTCTTTTTTTCACTCCTTTTCTCTAATTTGTCAGAGATTCCTGGACTATCATTGATCCATCTCTAGAGGGAGTTGTAAGTATGAGGAAGAGAAGAACTTTTAAATCTTCCAGCTGCTTTTGCTCCCACTATACTAACAACTACTACAATCACAGCAACATCCACAACACCACAGGACAAGCTTTTACAGCTTCCAGTGAATCTAACTGAGTAAATCTTCTCTACGTCTATCTTATGCAGCTAGAAGTTTTGAGAGTCATACAAGTAGTGCTGTAGCCTTTATTCATAATTGAAAATTAGGCAAGACTTAGCGTAATACTGGCATTCCTTAAACCAGTCACACTTTAGTTTGTGGATCATCATTATACACATAAACACAGCATGTGTCTAATATATATATATATCAAAATCCATGAGGCAATACTTATCACAGTCTGTATTTTCTGTTGTGTTATATTTCCTCTTATACTTTTATTCTTGTTTTTCATTAAAAAATCTATAGTGAACAAGCCAAATTAACAAGCCAAACAAACAAACAACACAACCCTTTTAAAAGGGAACGAAGTACATGACCAAACACGTTTCAAAAAAAGGATATAAATGGTCAAAAAGCATAGGAAAAAGTGCCAAAATCACTAATTATTAGAAAAATGTAAATCAAAACCACAATGAGATACTGTCTTACACCAGTTAAAATGGCCATTATTAAAAATCAAAAAAATGACAGATGCTAGTGAGTTTATAGAGAAAAGAAAACGCTTATACAATGCTCATAGGAATTTAAGTCAGTTCAGCCATTATGAAAAGCAGTTTGACAATTTCTTAAAGAACTTAAAACAGAAGTATCATTTGACCCAGCAATCTCATTACTGGGTATATACCATAAGGAATATAAATTGTTCTATCTTAAAGACGCATGCATGTCTATGTTTATCACTGCACTATTCCCAATAGCAAAGACATGGAATCAACCTAACTGTCCATCAATGGTAGACTGGATAAAGAAAAGGTGGTACATATGCAACATGGAATACTTACTTTACAATTATAAAAAAATGAGTTCATATCCTTTGCAGCCACATGGGTGGTGCTGGAGGCCATTATCCTAAGAAAACTAACACAAAGTTTCAAGTTTATACTAATCAAGATTTGTATAGCGGAAGAAAAAAACAGTTGTTTTAAAGTAATCAGATTTAGCATTCTTAGGCAGACCTTCATGCTGATGAACTGTGGAAAATAATACCCAATGATAGAAAAGGGGGTAGAATGCGGGGGTCCTCAAACCAAGAATAAAGTGAATCCCATTAACACTCGGTTATTAAAGAGCCCTATGGCTCTGGACAATGCAGGACCTGTGGATGTCAGATGCTTTGAGGAATCGTGTTATCCTCTTTGTTCACCCACAGTAAACCTCTTGACCTTATACTGGAAATAACATTGGTTTAGGGCCATTACAAAATAATTTTGACAACACTTCACTTGCTCATATTAAGTGTTCTTTTTTGTTTAAAAAAAAATCCATTTCACACTTAGTAACATGTAGTATGTGTGTCACAACGTGTCCCTCCCCACAACTGGAACAATTTCACAGTATATTGAAGACCTAATAGCCCCACCCTCTAAGACTTTCTTAACCACTCTCTGCAAACTACGATATTCTCCTACTTATTCCCAATCCAGCATTGAAATACATTACTCCATTTCGTTCTCATAACCACTTCAAATTTTGCCAATAGATGCACAAAAATGTACTTCAGGAAGAAACATTCTCTGCAGGCAAATCTGGGTGGCGCTGGTCTGACCTAGGACACTGAGGACACTGTCTCTGTGCTGAGTTACTGAGATGAGACAGCCCCGCAACTGTGCCCAGCCTGCACCACCCCCTGCTGGTTTGCATGTTCCCAGAACACAACCCCCTGCCCTAAAGACTTCTTAATAGATTAGTCACACCCTGTGCAGGAGTCAGACCCAGTCAGGACACAGCATAGACATGAGGGGCCCCCACTCAGCTCCTGGGGCTCCTGCTGCTCTGGCTCCCAGGTAAGGAAGGAGAACATTAGGAATTTTCTTAACCCAGTGTGCTCAATGTGTCTGGCACTTCTGGGAAGTTCTCTTACACCACGATTCATAGTGTGGATATTTGTTTTTATGTTTCCAATCCCAGTGTCAGACGTGACATCCAGATGACCCAGTCTCCATCTTTCCTGTCTGCATCTGTAAGAGACACAGTCGCTATCGCTTGCCAGACAAATGGGGGCATTAGCAATAATTTAGCCTGGTATCAGCAGAAACCAGGGAAATCCCCTAAGCTCTTCCTCTATGATGCAAAAAATTTGCGCACTGGAGTCTCGTCGAAGTTCAGTGGCAGGGGATCTGGGACAGATTTCACTCTCATAATCAGCAGCCTTAAGCTTGAAGATTTTGCAGCTTATTACTGTGAACAGAAATTCAGTTACCCTCCCACAATGTTACAACCAGAATATAAACCTCTTAGAGAAACAAGCGTATGAAGTTGGTCTGCACAGTTGCTCCTCCTGGTGCCCCCATCCCCTGAAAGCATTTCTCAGATGTATACAAGTTTTTAAGCTTTTGGCAGAAGGGATCAGGGAGTCTCCTGTATATTCTCACTCTCTTTCTTCATTCTCAGTCCCAGCAGCACAGACATGACAATGTCTCCCTGATTTAGTAACGGATAGCAATGATGATATCTGAGGAATCTGTGTTGTGGCATCTTTCAGGGATTGTACATCAAAATAGAAACCACTCTACAGATTTCAAGAAGGAATTGTTTTAAAACAGGAAATTAGAGTCAAAAATCCAACCTGGAGGTGTAGTAATCAGAGAAGCTGATACTAGAAACAGGGGACTCTCTGGTGGTCCACTAGAAGCCTGAATGCATCTGCCCCTGAAGGTGTGGGCTGCTTGACGATGTGGTCCTCTCCTCGGTCTAGGAAGCAGAGATGTGAGGGTGCTGGTTCTCTTAGCTGCCTGTAGCACCTCACTAGGTGATTCTCCAGTCCTCACCTCAGTCCATGTTTCTACCTGCAGGTGTCAATGAATATTGAATCATCTTCTTCTCACTTTTATATAGGACATGAGGGTGCCTTATTGAGCAACTCTACCAGAAATTATAAAGAGAAAAGGGTTTTTGTGAAATATGCTTCCAGAAATGATGGTGATAAAGAGGAATTGACAGCTGACAACCAAGTAAGGCCAATTTTACCCCAAATCTCAATTTTTCAGATTTGGGATGACCCCAGAATATCCTTGCCTGTGTTTCCACATCTTATTAGCAAGTCTGGGATCATTGCAAAAAAATCTTTCTAAGTCATAAAGTAAAAAGAAAAATGAGAAAATTCCTTTACATACCTAGCAATTCTTTGACAAACAAATGAAAAACCTTTCTTGATAACACAAATAAGAAACCTAATTGTTCACAAAGTATATTTTTTCTTTAATATGTAAACACTTTGCTAATCAAAATTGGTCCAGATGTCAACTGCCTCCTCAGCATCACGGTGAGCATGTTACAAATACAAACTAACACATCCATCTTAGACCTATTGTGTAACAATCTGCATTTCAACAAGTGTACAGGTAACCTACTGGAGTTTTCAGGAGCTATATACTAGAGGATATTTACTTCAGCTAAAAAATGTATATTTTTTACAATGAGGCCATTTATGTTAAAGCCACGTGTTAAAAACACAGCCGGCTTTAATTCTAATTAATAAAAAACTACTTTTGAAACCTTTTTTAACATTGTAAAAGTTAAAAAATCTTTTTTTATCAATAGATCAAATATCTTGATAATTAGATGCAGTAAAGATTTTTTGAAATTTTAGTATTTGCCAAAGTGAAAGAATAAATTTAAATTGTGTGCACCTGGGTTAGAGATTATTGAACTTATAATAATTATTAGACTTAAGCTGAATAGGCAAATAATTGAAGTTCAATAATTAGAGTTAAATTATTTTCCTATGGAGCTTGGCTTGGGGATTGTATTCACTCCTGCTGCTTGCCATAGGCATGTTGTACCTTGGTTAGATCCTGCCTGGGTCCCAGATCAAACCCTATCCAAGTGCTGGTGATAATCTCAGTGCCCTGCAGCAGAACCACCCTGCTAAGCTCTTCCTTAATCAACAGATTATTGTTATCATGAACAGAAAAATAAATACTTAACGTTACTAGTCACTGAGTTTTTAGTAGTTATATACCATATGCACATTTTTTATTTAAGATACAAATTACGCTCATTTTACTCAAATATTATTTAGTTTTAGTTTCTTATTAATATTTTTCTAAATGGATTACCAACTATTCATATCTATATCATCAACTTTTATAAAATGAATCTATCTATATGGTTAAAAATGTATTATATACGTCAGCTTTTGCCCAGTTGATCAGGTCAGAAAAGTCTATTAGCTCAACCTGAGTTTAGAATTTCTGTCCTTGGTCACAGAATTTAATGCCTGTGTTCTCCTGTCTCATCAGTCATCTAGAGTCACTGACATGGTGTTTGGCACAAGACTGTTAAGAACAAAGTAGAAACCTGTGGCCTCATTTCTCTCTTTCTACCCAAAATGTGCCTTGTTTTCTCTCTTGGTGCATGAATGTGAGAGAATATGAGGAAGAGAGCCAGTTGTGGCAGAAAAAATACATGATTCTCAGGATCCCAGTGGGCCTCACATTTCCATGCATGTTCCCACTCCTACCTTCTTGCCTCCCTTAACAAACTGACTCCAGTTACATAGCAAAAAGCTGTCCGCTCCCAACTTAGGTGACTAGACCAAAATTCTATCCATTAAAAGAAGAGCCCAACCATTTATCTCCTTCGGTGATGTCTCTCAAGGTTTCATTTTTTTTTTTTACTGGAGACAGAGTCTCACTCTGTCACTCAGGATGCAGTGCAGTGGCACGATCTCTGCTTACTGCAGCCTCTGCCTCCCAGGTTCAAGCGATTCTCCTGCCTCTACCTCCCAAGTAGCTAGGACTACAGGAGCACACCAACATGCCTGGCTATTTTTCTTTCTTTTTTTTTTTTCTTTTTAGTGAAGACAGGGTTTCCCTATGTTTGCCAGGCTGGTCTCAAACTCCTGACCTCAAGTGATCCGCCCTCCTCCGCCTCACAAAGTGCTGGGATTACAAGCGTGAACCACTGTGCCCAGCCTCCCAAGGTTTCTAAAGTGGAACTCTAACGTTCCTGATAAGAACCTGACCATCTTGCAAGGTTGCTGCAAGATCTGACATTGTCCCAAAGAACCAAATGAGGTCTAGCCAGCTGAAGATGAGATGGTCTTCAGCACTGGCCTTTCACTGATTTTTCGTCATTATAATCTCATTGTAATACTGAAATATCCGCCGAAGGCAGAGCTTATTCTCCATTTCCTGATCTTTTTATATCGTGTTACAGCATGATGCTCCACTGCACAAACGCAAAGAAAACTCTGCCTAAACATGCTTGAATGTCATTCCTTTTTCTGCCTCAGCTTCCTTAAAATAATAAGAGCTAGGCACTTCAGGGAATTGCCACCAGGATCTCTTACCAATAGGCTGTCCCCCTGTTTTGTTCATGTCACAAATCTATTAAACCTTGCCTGAGAAAATTTCTGTTTGGTCTGGTGTTAGTTTCTATTTAGAAAAGGGGCAAGGAACTGGGTGTAGTGACTCATGCCTGTAGTCCCAGCACTTTGGGAGACTGAGGCTGGTAGATGACCTGAGGTCAAGAGATTGAGACCAGGCTGACCAACATGGTGAAATCCCTTCTCTACCAAAAATACAAAATTAGCCGGGCGTGGTGGTGTGTGCCTGTAATCACAGCTACTCAGAAGGCTGAGGTAGGAGAATCGCTTGAACCCAGGAGACAGAGGTTGCAGTGAGCTGAGATCACACCACTGCATTCCAGCCTGGGCAATAGGAGCAAAACTCTGTCTCAGAAAAAAAAAAAAAAAAAAATATCGGGTCAAGGAACTGGAGGTCTCAGCAGCAGGAAAAATTGCATCAGGTGGGAATGAAGAGCTAATCAGAACTTTTCTTCCAAGAATGCCCTTCACTTGCTGCATAGTGATATTTACCAAGTGTCCTGAAGCTGCCTCAAAGAGTAACACTCAAGTAACTCAAGAAGTGCAGGTGCAAAGGTGACCACAGCTGCATGGATCAGCAGGACGAAAGCTCTGACCCTCAGGAAACTGATACAATTGCCATGAAGACAGATGTTGATGCCCTCCAGGAAGGCAGGGGACCATTCCTTGGCTGACTCTCTAGTCTCCACTACACTCACTCTGCACAACACATCTATCAAACTATAGTCAATTTCTCTTTTCCCTAAAGGTTTTGAAAAACTGTGTTCACACTTCAGAGTCTCATTTCCTATAAATGTGCTCCTTTTCTTTAAGCAGTTAAACTTCTTTGCTTTCTGGACTTTTCTCTTGGTCTCAAGGAATCAATTTTATTAATGCTACTCCAAGTTTTAATGGAATCTTCATCCATCTTGAAATTAGAGCTTCATGTATAGCCAGACAAGATCCATTCTACAACACAGATATTTTTTTGGGAGGCCCTGAAGTCAAACACTTGGGCTTGGGGACAGAGCTTTAGTGCTTACAGACTGTGTGACATTAGTAAAGCAACTTGACCTCCCTTTGTTTCGTTTTCTATACCTGCAATGCTGTGACAATAATAGGTTCTTCCTCATAGGTCTGTTTACAATTTAAACAAAGTAAAACATTTAGAATATTATCCAACATATAATATATGCTGCTATTAATTTGAGTATTACTGTTGCTATAATACTTAGCACTGTAATGCTCATCATTATCGTAACTGTACTAACTTAGCAAAAACTTATTGGAAATAGTGTTGAATGCAAGTTCATTTCATCTACAGCCCCTGTAGGTGCTAAAATGGATGTTTTCACTACCCAGATCACAACTCTTTAAATCCTAAGGATTTTGTCTTGATTTCTGCTAAATTGCTCAGATCTTCTATGATGTCCATGCATATCTGTCTAATGCATTTCTTCTCACTATCCATTATCAAATCACTATTCTATAATAGGTTCAATCGTCATATTGCTGTCCTGCTTTCTTGTTGAAGCCTTATTCTATCTTTTAAATCTTTTCACTGTTTCTCTAATGCTTGTTCTAAAACTCACAACCTAGTCTCAGTTTCTTTGACATGCGTCTATGCCAATGATGCTAATGATGTCGTTTATTTGATGTTATGTATTCTTTTACTTGCTGGATTCCTATGGAAACAAATTCTTTGAGGCCCAGGCCCTTCTAAGATCTCAGAGCTGGAAGGTGAAAAAGAGCTTGGCAAAAGTGTATGAGGAAGAGTGATTTGGGAAACTGAAGTGTCACTTCACCTTGTTCTAAAGTTATCTACTTTCTCTAGCGAGAGTTTTCAAGTTGTACTTGATTTTTTGCTTTTTAAATATCTGTGTGTGACTTTGTCAGACACTTTTCATCTAAAGCCTTTTTTTCTCCAAAAGCCCAAGTCAGATTAACTATGTCCAGTAAAGTCTGGTCTGCCTTTCTCTGATATCCTCCCTATATATACCCAAAAGTCCACACATGAGACCCTGCCAGATTTAACAGCCTTGGCATGGCAGAACCTGCAGGATGATGGAGGGGATCCAAGTGTTTCCTGAAGAACCAGATGTGACAGCAGATAAAGGTGATTAGAAGGGCATCCTAATCCTCTCTGCCTTCCCTACACATTTTGGTCAATTAAACCCATTCCGTGTAACAACTTTGTATTTAAGGCTGCTTCACACCAAACCAAAACTAACATGTTTTCTGTATTTTATTTTGATGTATAGTTACTGTTTTACATGCAGCTGGGTTAGTTTAGGTATGTGAAGACTGTTTCTCTCCCTTCCCCCACTTTCACACTTCCACTGTTTCTTAGCCTCTGTCTGTCTCCAGGAAAGGGGCTGGAACGACTTCTTTTTGCACACTCTTTCAGAGAGTAGCCAGGTAAAACTATTGGCATTCTCAGCTTTTGGCTACTAAATAGACTTTGTTAAATCTACTTAAAAACAAAAGTAATTTGTCAAATGTCTGATTAGTCAGACGACACAGTAAGGTGAAGTAGTCCAGGACAGATTTCACACTCAGTACAAGTACCCTGATATTTGAGGAAACTAAAGATGCCAGAACACCCTAGCCAAACCCTTTCCCCACTGAGTCATGGAATTGTATGATCTACTTCCTCAGAAAACAGGCAGAACCTAGACTTGCTTCTAATCCATATGGCATGGCAGAGGTTAATAGATGTCTTTCCAATGATTGTATTGTACTCTATAAGCTTCTGTCATAGCACACTGGAAAGAGACAAGCTTCTGCTGGCCTTGAACAAGCAAACAGCCATGTGGGCATTGCCTGTGTGAGCATCACATGGCAGGGAATTGTCCACAGCCTCTAGGACCTGACAGCAGCCTTGATCCAAGAGCCAGTAAGAAGCTGTAGCCCTAAGTCATAGAAGTGCTAAGGAATGAGCTCTGCAACTGCCTGAAAGAGCTCTAAAGTATCTGTGTTCTCAGGGAGTCTCAGGGGAGAATGAAGCCCAGTCTACCCTGCGGCACAGTCTTGTGAAACCCAATGGGCAGGAACAAACAAAGCCATGTGCCAACTGCTGACTCACAAATTGAGAGATGATAAATGGGTATAATCTTAAGCTGATAAATTTGTGGTAATTAGTTACATGGCCATAACAAACTTAACACACAATTTAAGAACAAATAGTAGAACTAAGAGCAGTCATGCTACTGACATTGACTGTAGATGGGCATAGGCTTATTCTCATTGTGACCTTAGGGTTTCCAAGCACTGCATGAAAGAGGAAAGCTTTGATGTGCAAGCCCTTTCCAGGACTCCACTTGTGTCACATCTACTATTATCCTATTGGCCTGAGCAAGACATACGGGCAACATCAGAGTCCATTTAGAATGAGGCTGACCAAAGCACTAGTGCAGGGAAGGGATTTATTGCAGCTAATTTTGCAAGCAGTTTATCCATAATTTTTTTATTATTATTTGTTAAGAAATACCCTTCGAAAAGGGAAGCCTCCTTAAAGGGCTAAAAGTTTTTAGGTTGTAGCTTCATTCGTTATAGTGTTCTGCTTTATATCCAAGTATAAATAACTGAGAACTCCTTCAAACTATCATTTCTATGATGGTTTGTTTTCCCGAAAACTTTACATATAATTTTGGCACTACAATGTGCTGGTCAAGTTTACTCTGCAGAGTGACAATTTGCACAATGTGGCTGACATGCCATTGCACCTTGATTGTGGACTTTGGCCTCTGGTGATCTATGAGAACCGGATTCTGCAAAAGAATGTGTTTGTGACCCGTTTAATCTTTATCCTATCTGAACCCACACACTTCTCTATCTTTCCAGGGCTAATCCATATCCTATCTCTATTAACTTACTCTTGCTATAAGTGATTAAGAGCATCTAACACAGAAATAATAAATATGTCCAGTTGTAAAAATTCAAATTAGTTAAAAAGCATGGGGATATTATAGAAAGAAAATGTATAACTATTTTAAGTTTAAAGAAAATTAAGTCTTTGTATTTTGCAATGAAACTGTGTGAAAGCTGTGTCTGCAGTTTTCAGCACCAGGGCGGGCCCCTGCCTTTCCTGTGACTGAGCGCATTGCCTTTCTCACACCTGCAGGCATCCAGGGAAGTGACTGGATGGGGTGAGCTGAGCTGCACTGTTCGGCCACCCTGGGAGACCTTGGTTATATGAGATGCATTTCAGAGGATAACAATAACTGCTACAGCAATAAATGACAGCCGTTCAGCTTCTTCATTACAGATGGTCTGTGTGGAATTTGTCCCAAAGAACCCACAATGAAGATACTCACATCCCAGAGTTAATC
The DNA here is from genome assembly GCA_030247045.1 of Colobus guereza. Classification (NCBI taxonomy): domain Eukaryota; kingdom Metazoa; phylum Chordata; class Mammalia; order Primates; family Cercopithecidae; genus Colobus; species Colobus guereza. The sequence continues at coordinate 64,289,630 of CM058088.1, forward strand.
TGGGAACAAACCTAAAAGAGGTTGGGGAACAGGACCCATCTCCCTGGCCCATGAAAACCGATACCAAAGGTTGTCCAACTGGCACATCAAACCATTTATTCAAGCTTCAAGACACGTTAAAGAAGTCACATCAGACCATCCACTCACAACTGAACCACAGGCTAACTGCAGCCACACGAGGGGTTCAGCAGATGTCAGTCCAACTAGCCCAGAATGGAGGAACCACAGAGGTGACCCTCAGAGTCTCAAGAAGCAGTACAGTCAGCCCTCTATCCATGGGACCTGCACCCATAGATTCAACTAAACCTGGATCAAAAATATTTAGAAAAAAATACCCACAAAATTCCAAAACGCAAAACTTGACTTTGCCATGTGCTGAGTACCACTTAGGTGAATCCACACAAGTAAAATCATGTGTAGACATCATACTAGGTATTATAAGTAGGCTAGAGATGGTGTGAACTGTACAGGAGGACAATATATGTTATACACAAATATTGTGCATTTTACATAAAGGTTTTGAGTCTCCAAAAATTTAGGTATCTGTAGGGTGTCCTGGAACCCATTTCCCACGAATACTGAGGGAGGACTGTAAATGTTTATTTTATGGCATTGTGTTTGGGACTGGTTTATTTTGGAAGAAGAGCTAACTAATACAACCTGTTTTTGTAAACAGGAGGCAATAGAGTTAAGTGATAGGGTAGTCACATTTATTGTAATTTTTTGTGTGATTGCAAAGCGTATTCACTTGTTTTTTAAACCAGATCAGAATCCTTATACCTGATTATCATGGACTTTGGATGTCTTTCTTATCTCCCCAGCAAATGAAAAATGCAGCTGAGAAAACAATTCCTTCCCTCTATTTCCTCTAATTCTTTCTATGAAGAGCATCACACTGCTGTTCATACTTCTCATTACTCAGAATAATTCACGTTTTACATTCAGTGGGTTGTTTTCAATGTGTATAGGTCACTAGTGTTGAGAGAGTCTGGAGAGTTTCTTGCTCATTCACTTTTCATTTATTCAATAAAGTGTTAATTGAGCAACAATGCTGGACCAGGAATGTGTGTAGGCTGCACCCCTGAGAAAGTCAGTGTCTGATTCTCATTTACCTACATCTTTCCTGGTGAACAAAAGGCCATGTTTAATTAAACATAAATCAACAGGAAGATTCTAGAAAAAGAAAAGAGTCATAAAGAAAAAAAATAGCAAGAGAAGAGGAAGTGGTTAATGCGGAAGTGGAGTCAGTTATTTGGGGAGGCAGAAACTGCTTCCTCTGAGGAGATGACTGACCTGGGTAAGGAGAACAACTGACCTGAAGAAAAGTTTCTGAAAGGCATTGAGGTTCATGACAATCAAGGCTCTTAGAAGGAACACAGTATGAACATGGGAAGAACAGAGAAAGACACTATGAGGAGAGTGACTTAACCAAGCGAAAAAAGAGGAAGTCAGAGAGGGGGCAAGTCAGAGCCATTTTCTTTCAGTGTCTTAAAGATCACTATATATGACTGGTGTGAAATGAAGAAGGCCTTCATTTTCTGTTTGGGGAGCAAATGCTTTCTAACTACAGCAGGACATTATGGGAAATGTTTTAAGCATATTACCCCCAATGTCCTATTTATTTTTTAGCAGAGTAACGACTCTAGCTGGGCTGTGAGAAGCAGAAGAAATACTTATCTGAACAAAGTGAATCCTGGCATAAAGTAAACATGGGGCAGTGAAGATTATTGGAGACATAAGCAGATGAGACTATATCTTTAAATTAATGTCAATTACAGAGCTTGATATGAGAAGAGTCAGATTAGGAGTGACCTGGAGGCTTTGGCATTAATCTATTACATAGATTTTGATTTACTGATGTTAAATGTATTAGCGGTCAAGGAAATTGGGATAAAATAAAAGTTTGTTATTGCTGCTCATTTCTAGATTGTGACGTCAATAAACACGCAGATTAAGTGGTCAGGTTTGCAAGTGAGTGGGGTTTGAGCTCAGAGGAAAGAAAATACACATAGATATTCAGCAGTGCTTACAGGGTAATTTATGGTATTAAAACCACATGTATGCATATGCATATGCACATATTTATGCATGTGTATGCACGTATATGCACATACACATATGAGTGTTTTTCAGAAAACAAAAGTCATAAAATCAATAATTTCAGCTTCTACCTTATGAAACTACATAAAGAGGAACAATTTAAATCTGAAGTAGAATATGAGGAAAAAATTAATAAATATTAGGGCAGAAATCCATAAAACTGCAAACAAAAAACTGACATTGAACACCAAGCAAACCAAAGACTCGTTCTTTGGAAAGAACGATGTTGTATAGTTCCTATATATTTGAAAATTTGGGGGTTATAGTTTTAATATTGATTTCTAGTTGGATCCCTCTGTGGTCAGAGAATATACTTACTATGACTTTAATTACTGCAAATACATTGAGAGGTTATGTGGGCAAAATGTGTCCTATCTTGGTGTATGTCCTGTGGGCACTTGGAAGAAAAAGTGTGAACTAGTATTGTTATGGGTTGGAGTCTTCTGTAAATGTCAGTTAGATCCCATGGGTTGATGACCTTGTTAAGTTCTTCTCTATCATTGTCGATTTTCTGTAAGTTGTCCTATCGAAAATCAAGAAGGGGTTTTGAAGTCTCCAAGTGTAATTGTTTTGTTAGTTTCTGCCACATGCACTATATTGCTCTGTTGCTTGGTGTCTATGCACTTAGAACTGCTCTGTCTTCTTTCCAAAATGAATTTCTTCATTATGTAATGTACCTTTCTGTCTCTGGTAACGTTCTTTGGCTCTGTAGTCTACTTTATCTGATATTAGTATTTGCTACTGATTCTTTCTTTTTATTATTATTTGCATAGTATACCATTTTCCTTCCTTTTATATTCAACCTACTTAAATTGTTATATTTGATGTGAGTGTCTCATAGACAACCTACAGTTGGGACATTTCTTTCTGATTCATCTATTTCTGTCTTTTTGTAAACTTCAAAATTTACATACTTAATATGTTAATAATTACTGATGTATTAAGATTTATGTCTGCACTCTTCTTTTTTGCCATATCTTTTTTTGCTTCTCTGTTTTCTTTTTGCTGCCTTCCTTTGGGTTACTTGAACATATTTACAATTACAATCTAATTTACCTAATTTTTTGGTATCTCCTTTTATAGTGATTTTTAAATTTGTAGTCATGGTATTTCCTTTGTATGTATAACTTCTCACAGTATGTTGGTGTCGATATATTACCATTTAAATTAAATATAGAATTTTACCTTCTTTTATGTCATTTTTCCTCCCCCATTAGTAATAATTTTTAGAAAGTAATTTCTTTGCAGATATTGGAAACAAAACAGTGTTACAACTTTGATACGACTATCACACATTATTTAGAAATGCATTCTATTCATCTATCTTTTCATTTTTGTAGCCTTTTGTCCTTAATATTATTTAATATCCCCTCTTTATTTTTAGTTTTACCTTTCTAGGGCTCATGGTGGCTGTGTTTAAAGTGGATCTGCTAGCACCAAACACTCTTAGTTTTTCTACAATGGAGGACTCCTCAATTTGTCCTTCATTTCTACATAATACTTTTACTGAACATAGAATTTTAGGGTAAAACTAGAAAACGTGGTATTTCCTTCTGACTTCCATGGTTTCTGAAGAGAAACTGTCATTATTTTTCTGCTCAAAGTTAGGAATAATTTTTTTCATGTTGCTTATAAGATTTTTCGTTGTTATTTTTAGTTTTTAGAAGTTTGTGATATGTCTTGGCACACATTTATTTGTGTTTATTCTGCGTTCATTTTCTTTTTAGTCTATTCTCTCACTGTTGTTTAAATGGAGTAGTTACTATTATTTCACTTTCCACCTCATGGATTCTTTCCTCTGCCTACACCATTCTGCCATTAGGCCATCCCCTGAGCTGTTTATTATGGTGATTTTATCTTTCACTTCTAAAATTTCCATATTTTTCCTTTTTTATATTTTATATTGCCTTCTTGATGTTTTCTATTATTTCATGTGTTTCAAGCATGTTTGCAATTGTTCCTTGATGCATTTTTATAATGGTTGCCTTAAAATCATTTTAAGATTATTTTAAGTTAGTATACATGAATTACTATCTAATTATAGTCTTTTCTTATTCCAGTTGAGATTTTCCTGGTTTCTGGCATGAAGAGCGTATTTTGGTTACTATGTGGACCTTCTGGATGCTGTGTTATGGTGTGTGGCCTGATATTTTGAAAGTCTAACAAGCTCCCAGTTCATGCCAATGCTGTGGCTGCTGGACTGCAGAGAGGCAGAGATCCAGTTAAAATAGTGGTTGATTATCCTACTTAACACCTACAAGTATTTTGTGAATATTTTTCAATATGTGGCTGCCTGAATTCCAGTGAAATATTTTTAATCAACTTGGCAAGGGTCAGAGCAGGTATCAATAATTTAAATTATTCCTGTTTGATTCCAGTGTATGGTTAGGGTTACTTTGAAAAGGTTGATTTGTAGTGTGAGGTCTGAAACAGAAAATGAGCACACACGACACATGCTGCTGGTACAGAACTAAGAGAATGTGAATGCACTTGGTGAGCCCTGGAGACTGTTATCTTCTGGAAGAGCTGGAGCCAAAGCTGGGTCACATATCAATCTTGGATTTATTTTAAAATATATGATTTTATCTGTTTTGTTTGAATGATTCCTAGTTTTACTTTATGTTAATTTGAGGGTAATCATCATCTGATTTTGACATGTGTTCTTCACTATCTTTCAGTCCAGACATATTCCCTGACATACTCCTGTCACCAAATACAGAGCAGAGAACTATCACTTCATGATAGTTTTACTGTTTAACTTTGCTGAAATAGGTAATTATTTGGTTGCCCTTGTGTGTATTGACATTGGGTAACCCTGCATCGCCATAGCTTTAGGTTTCACTTTAGATTATTCCATGTATTTTACTTGAGGATACAAGTAAAGGCATCCACTCCTATGTATGAGGCCCTGTGGTCAGCAGGGTCTTAAATTGCGTGACTGGAAACCCATGGAACCCAGTTGTGTTCCTGTGAATCATAAGAGAGTTTGCTCCTACTTTTGCCCTAGGGCTTCCTAAACCATTGCTTCATGTTAACATGGTCATCAGTTTAAAGATTCAGCACATATTGAAGGAAAGTGTCTGAAATTGGTAGGTCATACCCCCATGGACTTCCTTGGGTGAAGTATTTGATAGGACCTGTTGGATGAAGTATTTGATAGGATCTGTTGATGCCATGATCATGTATCTATTATTTCATTTCTTTCCCCACATAGTAGGGCCCTGAGTATGAAAGATTCCCATATCAATAAAACGTACAGATTCTGAGCACTGTAATAGTCAATTAGAGGTCAGTAGGAAAGGTAGACATTTATGAAGAATACAGAAGAATCCTAGTACAAATGTGTTACAACCACCTCCAGAGAAATTGATCTAATTTCCAAATTATCATCAAATTTCTGATGGTATTTGTCTCTGCTGTGGGGAGTCAGGTACCCAGAGATGGCAACAGTTGAATCAGCACTGGTGCAGATGGTGATGGTACAACATGGCTCATGTGTTGCCCATGTGTACACAAGTCCACATTGCCACAATTGCTAAAGCTATCATTTGCTATCCGAAAAAGTAGACGTGTGAATTCATTGTCATTCTCAGAACCTGGCCTCTTCCAAGCCCACCAGATAAAGTTGCCCATATGTTCTCTTCACTCCACAAAACTTTACTTAGAATTGTAGTGAAACGTAACTTGTGGTAAAGCCCTTATCACCTGCACAGAAACCATCCTCTTCTTCTTTGGTGCCTAGGGCACCAGCTCTAGCCTGTTGGGCATGGTGAGGACAGTGAACCTCCCAGCCTGGGACAGGAACAGGGATTCAGGGCACATGTGATTTGCTCCACAGTGCAATGTCAGGGGAGTGAAGGAGGAACAGAAACTCTGGGAAAAATTGAGCCTTCATGAGATGGTAGAAGGTAAAGAGCTTTGCTTCATCTTCTAAAATCAATGACTTTCTTTAGATTTGGGAGCAGGGACACATGTTTCATTGCCCTGACTCCTTCCACATCTCCTCTTTCTCTTACAATAGCTCTGACTCAGTCTCCTCTCAGATTGTGTCCTGAAAATCTAATTATCCCTCCTAAAATGAAAACAAACCAACAAACAAAACTCTTCCTCCTATCATGTGCTGTGAGTTCTGACCCCTAAACTCTGTGATACCCAGATCGTAAAAGAGATAATCATGGATTTTGCCAAAGAGATTTTCTAGCTGAAAAGAATTCTTGTGCTAGCTCTTCTCTCAGAAAATTTTCTCTGTTCCTTGTCATAACTGACACCAGAAAACAAGGTGGAAATATTTCCAAGAACAGAGGACAACCATGTGCTCAGTGAGCTGAAAGACATCTCTCCCCTTGCATTAGCTTCCAACGCTGCAGTTTTAATTGCCACAGTCTTATTGGCTTCACACAACATAAATGTATCACCCTGTAGTTCTAGAGGTCTGCATTCTCACTGAGCTAATGTTAAGGTGTCAATAGGGCTGTAATTCTTCCGGATGCTACAGAGGAGAGAACTGGATCCTCTGTTTTTATCTTCCAGGTGCTCCCACATTTCTGGTTCCATGGCCCTTCCTTCCTCAAACCACATCCCTCCCCATTGTCCTAGCTCCTCTCTGACTGTGAGCCTCCTCCTCTATTTTAAGGACCTTTCTGATTATATTGTTTAACTTTGCTGAAATAGGTAATTATTTGGTTGCCCTTGTGTGTATTGACATTGGGTAACCCTGCATCGCCATAGCTTTAGGTTTCACTTTAGATTATTCCATGTATTTTACTTGAGGATACAAGTAAAGGCATCCACTCCTATGTATGAGGCCCTGTGGTCAGCAGGGTCTTAAATTGCGTGACTGGAAACCCATGGAACCCAGTTGTGTTCCTGTGAATCATAAGAGAGTTTGCTCCTACTTTTGCCCTAGGGCTTCCTAAACCATTGCTTCATGTTAACATGGTCATCAGTTTAAAGATTCAGCACATATTGAAGGAAAGTGTCTGAAATTGGTAGGTCATACCCCATGGACTTCCTTGGGTGAAGTATTTGATAGGACCTGTTGGATGAAGTATTTGATAGGATCTGTTGATGCCATGATCATGTATCTATTATTTCATTTCTTTCCCACATAGTAGGGCCCTGAGTATGAAAGATTCCCATATCAATAAAACGTACAGATTCTGAGCACTGTAATAGTCAATTAGAGGTCAGTAGGAAAGGTAGACATTTATGAAGAATACAGAAGAATCCTAGTACAAATGTGTTACAACCACCTCCAGAGAAATTGATCTAATTTCCAAATTATCATCAAATTTCTGATGGTATTTGTCTCTGCTGTGGGGAGTCAGGTACCCAGAGATGGCAACAGTTGAATCAGCACTGGTGCAGATGGTGATGGTACAACATGGCTCATGTGTTGCCCATGTGTACACAAGACCACATTGCCACAATTGCTAAAGCTATCATTTGCTATCCGAAAAAGTAGACGTGTGAATTCATTGTCATTCTCAGAACCTGAGAACCTGGCCTCTTCCAAGTCCACCAGATAAAGTTGCCCATATGTTCTCTTCACTCCACAAAACTTTACTTAGAATTGTAGTGAAACGTAACTTGTGGTAAAGCCCTTATCACCTGCACAGAAACCATCCTCTTCTTCTTTGGTGCCTAGGGCACCAGCTCTAGCCTGTTGGGCATGGTGAGGACAGTGAACCTCTCCCAGCCTGGGACAGGAACAGGGATTCAGGGCACATGTGATTTGCTCCACAGTGCAATGTCAGGGGAGTGAAGGAGGAACAGAAACTCTGGGAAAAAATTGAGCCTTCATGAGATGGTAGAAGGTAAAGAGCTTTGCTTCATCTTCTAAAATCAATGACTTTCTTTTAGATTTGGGAGCAGGGACACATGTTTCATTGCCCTGACTCCTTCCACATCTCCTCTTTCTCTTACAATAGCTCTGACTCAGTCTCCCTCTCAGATTGTGTCCTGAAAATCTAATTATCCCTCCTAAAATGAAAACAAACCAACAAACAAAATCCTCTTCCTCCTATCATGTGCTGTGAGTTCTGACCCCTAAACTCTGTGATACCCAGATCGTAAAAGAGATAATCATGGGATTTTGCCAAAGAGATTTTCTAGCTGAAAAGAATTCTTGTGCTAGCTCTTCTCTCAGAAAAATTTTCTCTGTTCCTTGTCATAACTGACACCAGAAAACAAGGTGGAAATATTTCCAAGAACAGAGGACAACCATGTGCTCAGTGAGCTGAAAGACATCTCTCCCCCTTGCATTAGCTTCCAACGCTGCAGTTTTAATTGCCACAGTCTTATTGGCTTCACACAACATAAATGTATCACCCTGTAGTTCTAGAGGTCTGCATTCTCACTGAGCTAATGTTAAGGTGTCAATAGGGCTGTAATTCTTCCAGATGCTACAGAGGAGAGAACTGGATCCTCTGTTTTTTATCTTCCAGGTGCTCCCACATTTCTGGTTCCATGGCCCCTTCCTTCCTCAAACCACATCCCTCCCCATTGTCCTAGCTCCTCTCTGACTGTGAGCCTCCTCCTCTATTTTAAGGACCTTTCTGATTATATTGGTTTCACCTTGATAACCAGGTTTCTTATTCTCAAAGTCCTTCACTTACATCTGTCAAGTTCTCTTTTTACTACATAAGGTAGAAATTTTATGATATAGCTCCGATGACTGGAGGAACACCAGGGTTCTTGGTCTCACACCAGTTTGGATAAAACAACACGGACACGCATGGAGTGGTTTTAAGAAGAAAAAGGTTTAATATGCAAGAATGAAGGAAGAAGAAAACAGATCCCCCATACAGAGACACAGGGAGGGAGGACTCAAACAAAGAGAAAACTGTGTGTGCAGCAGCAAAGTGGCTCTTATATGAGGAGACTGGAGGAAGTGGTGTCTGATTTGCACAGGGCTCTGGGGATCAGTTTGACCAGGCGTGTTATTCATATAGCCTGCAAAATAACTGGTCTTCCCACACTAGCCTTTTAATATGCAAATGTAGGGCGCCAAAATATTCTATACACATGCGGATATGTGGGGACAGCCATGTGCCAGGTATATGTGGGAGCAAGGAAGAAGATGGTGGGAATCACCATGTTTGCTGGTACCAGTTTCTAATGGAAGCTATCTGCCTAAAATAATTTCTTAACAACTCATATAACACTTAGGTGTTATCCATGACAGACGAGGACATGGATATCTTTTGGTGTGGGGACATTATTCATTCCATTGACAGTAAATATATTCCTCAAAATTGCCTTTCTCTAAAGTAAAATTTTAAAAATCATGAAGTATTTTTTATGAAGCAAGAGAGCTGGACAAAATCTTAAACTCAGATTCCTTTAAATTGTGAGCTTTAACTGTTAAGGTATGATCACTCCACTTTCTCTAATGTAGATTTATTGATGTGTAGACAGTTTTAAAAGATTTTTAAGTTTGTGACCCAGTGTAAACAAAACAGCATCCGAGACAGGTCTCAATCAATTTATAGGTCTATTTTGCCAAAGACAAGGCTTATGGCCTGTGACACAGCCTTAGGATGTCCTGCAAATATGTGCCCAAGCTGGTTGGATTACATGTTGGTTTTATACACTTTAGGGAGACAGAAATTACAGGGAAAGACATAAATCAATACATATCAGATATACATTAGTTTGTCCTGGAAAGGTGGGAAGGCTTCAAGCAGGGGCTTCCAGGTCATAGGTGGCCTCAAAGCTTTCCTGATTGGCAACTGGTTGAAAGAGTTAATCTGTGCCTAAAGAGTTAAATCATCATAAAGAAATGCTTGAGTTTAGATAAGGGGGTGTGGAAGCCAAGTTTCTTGTCACATAGATGAAACCTATGGGTAGCAAACAAAGTAGATGGTGAAGGTTGTTATGTTGTTTATCAGACCTTAAACATCTGTCAGGCTCTTTGGAAAAGACTTAGTAAGGGGAGGAGATTCTCTGCAGAAAGCGAATTTTCCCTACCACAGGCAGCTTTGCAGGGCAACTTCAGAATAGGTCAAAGAAATATTTTTAGAGTGAAATATTTAGATTTTCTTCAGGGCCTGTGCTCTGTCATGTTGGAGTATGGTATCTTATTGCTACAAAGCGTCTGTCTTGTCAGTCCAAAGGTCTCTGTTGTAATGATAGTGCTGGTCAATTGTGTCTGAACTCCAAAGGAAGGAGAGCATAATCAGGTACATCTAAGCCCACCTGCCAGTCATAGCCTGACCTAGTTTTTCAGATTTCTTTGAAGTTCTCTCTGCCAAAAAAGGAGTGCATTCAGCTGTTTGGTGGCTTACAACTTAATTTTTTGTTTTAACTCACAGAAAAACAAAAATCACAGCATAAATTCAATCTAAACTAGATTTGTTAAAAAATATTAATTGCTTCCTGAATATTCCTACATGTCAAAGAAAGACATATGATAAGAATTCAGAGGAGAAATACCCCTCATACAAAAGAATAACGATTTTATTTACTATCTTAGTTTGGGTCCACCAGCAATGAAAATTCCTGTTTAGGCAGCAAATTCACACTGGGAGGAAAGGAAAAAATGAGGGAGGGAGCAGAAAATGACTGGTAAAAGACACATCAACAACTTACCTGGCTCAGGATAACTGAAGATCAACTACATGTGGAAGCATGATCTGAATTCCTCTGGGCTGTTCCACCTGAGAGATGAGGAAGCTGGGGTATGTGTACACCCCATCCTGTCCTCACTGATTGTGAGCTGTCTCTCTTGTTCTCTTTCAAGCTGCTATAACAGATTCCTTGTCACTGTGTAATTCATAAAAAATGGAAATATATTTTCTCACACTTCTGGAGAATGGGAAGTTTAAGACCAAGGCATGGGCAGGTTAAGTTCTGCTTTCTCTCCTTTCAAGATGATGCCTGGAGCATTGAGTCCTTCAAAGGAAGGAAGGCCATGTCTTATCATGACAGACAAGCAGGAGAGAGATTCCAGCCCCATAAACCCTGTTTATACTGTCATTAATGTATTCCACTAGAGGGCTCCACCCTGATGACCTAAACACATCCCAATAGGCTCCACCTGGCAATACCTTTACACTGAGAATTAACTTTCCAACAGATGAATTCTGGAGGACATAGGCAAACCATAGGACTTTCCTCAGAGATACACATTCCAGGACATCGGGCCAGTAATGCATGTAGGCAGAGCTCTCTGCCCAAGATCATAAAGAACATAAGTCATGTATATTGCCATTGGAAGTGAGTACAGGTACAGCAAAGGGGAAAGCCCTAGATTACAGATGGGGACTGCTACATTCATTATAGTACAGTTAACCCTTGCATAACTTGAGTTTGAAATTTGCAGATCCACTTACATTTTCTTCTGTGTGTGTCACCTGTGAGTAAGCACTTAATGAGTAGTAAATATATTTTCTCATTTTCACGGTTTTCTTAATTTGTTTTCTTTAGCGTATTTTATTGGAAGAGTAGAGTATATAATATGTATAACATAAAAACGGGTTAATCAACTATTTATTGTATCACTAAGGCTTCCAATCAAAAGTAAGCTATTAGTACTTCAGTTGGAGATGCAAAAGTTCTACACAGGTTTTCATCTGCACCAGTGCTCAGTGCCCCAACCTCCACGTTGTTCAGGGGTCAACTGCTTTTTCAGTCTGTAGCTGCATCTCTCTGAAACACCATCTTGGAAGGTGGGTTGCAAGTAAAGGAATCCAGAAAATAACATCTCAGACTATGCTGCATTTATATGATGATTATGAAAAACCAAAGGCATTTAGAAAGCAGCAAATGCACGAAAACGCTTTTCCTAAATATCCCTTATTTGCCTAAAAGCAAATTCTTCAGAAGGAAACAAATTTTCAAGAAAATTCTTCCTGGAAATTTTTATATCAGGGAAGATTAACACAAAAAAGGAATAAAAAATACAAGAGACTGGAAGTTGATACTTTACCCAGGCAGGTGATTACCTGCTCTTCTGAGGATGTGCTTCTATTCTCATCTAGTCTCTCCAGGTTGCCTACACTTCCCAATTCCCTCTTCCCTAGAAAGGAAATATGAACAACTGGATCTCATTGAGTTATCTGGGTAATCACCCTGCTATGATATCCTGCTGCACTTTAAGTGAATTTTGTTTGCCTTTTCTCTTATTAATCTTCCTTTTGTCAGTTCATTTTCAGCAAACATTTAGAGGACAAATGGAGCTTTCTTCCTTTCTCCCAATATAAGCAAGTTCCCTTAAAATTCAGGCTGCTTACAAAGCAGCAGGAAGGTTTGTGCACAGGCTACAGCACTGTGATTTGGCTCCCCTAGTCCGGCATCAGTAAAATTTTGTGGAGCCCTAGGCTGTAGCCCACTGATGCTGATGTAGTTGGATCCACTTTCCCTGCTACTGAGCCAGGCTGGGATATTTTTGGGCACACTAGAGATGTGAGGTATAATGAGCGCAAATCCCTGTCCAGTTTCATCTGGATCCAGCTGATTTCTCCATGTACATGGGCAGTTGCTTGATAAAAGATTGAGTGTCTCCTTCCAAAAGATGTTAACAGGGAGCTTGATGTCTAGGTCAGGATGATGTCCCCACTCACTGATAAAAAGTGAAAGAAGAAAGTGTCATTGATTGTGTATGGCAGGGACCTGCTCCATTCAGTCATTACCCTTACTAAAAGAGATGAACTTTGGGAAATAATATTCAGTGGCAGAAAAGAAGGTAGGCTATGAAGGTGCCCAAAACAAGAATAAGGTGCAGCCCACTGAGCCTCTGAGTATAACAGAGACCTGTAGCTCTTAATAATGGTGGATCTGTGAGTGCTGCATGCATTGAGGAAGCACAGTATCAACCTAGTGTATCTGAAGTAAATTGCTTGATCTTATATTGGTAAGAACAGTGGCATAACACCATTACCTAACACAAATATATGTAGCATCATGTCAATAAATTTTATTTTTAATTTTTTTAGAAAGGAACAACGTTAAATTCACAGAAATGTTGCAAGTATACAACAAGTACCCCCTTCCCTAACGGGAATCATATGAGAGTCTTTTGAAGACCTGAGAAGTGTACTGTCTAAAATTTTACTATGAGTTTCCCACAAAAAAGAATACTCTCCTAAGTACTCCCCATACACCAATGAAATACATTATTCCATTGACTCCTGGGGAATATTTCAAATTGTCAAAAAGAAACCACAAAATGTTTCTCTTCACAAACTAGTCCCCAGTAAAAACACATTATCTGCAGACAAATTTGTGCTACCCTGGTCTTACCTGGGACACCTGGGGACACTGCGCCGGTGCTGAGTTACTGACATGAGCCAGCCCCACAGCTGTGCCCAGCCTGCCCCGTCCCCTGCTCATTTGCATGTTCCCAGAGCACATCCTCCTGCCCTGAGACTTATTAATACGCTGGTCACACTTCATGCAGGAATCAGACCCAGTCAGGACACAGCATGGACATGAGGGTCCCCGCTCAGCTCCTGGGGCTCCTTCTGCTCTGGCTCCCAGGTAAGAAAGGAGAACACTAGCAGTTTACTCAGCCCAGGGTTCTAAGTACTGCTTTACAATTCAGGGAAACTCTCCTACAACATGATTAATTTTGTGGACATTTGTTTTTATGTTTCCAATCTCAGGTGCCAGATGTGACATCCAGATGACCCAGTCTCCATCCTCCCTGTCTGCGTCTGTAGGAGACACAGTCACCATCACTTGTCGGGCCAGTCAGGGCATTAGCAATAATTTAGCCTGGTATCAGCAGAAACCAGGGAAAGCCCCTAAGCTCCTGATCTATGCTGCATCCAGTTTGCAAAGTGGGGTCCCATCAAGGTTCAGCGGCAGTGGATCTGGGACAGAATTCACTCTCACCATCAGCAGCCTGCAGCCTGAAGATTTTGCAGCTTATTACTGTCTACAGCATAATAGTTTACCTCCCACAGTGTTACACACCCGAACATAAACCCCCAGGGAAGCAGATGTGTGAGGCTGGGCTGCCCCAGCTGCTCCTCCTGATGCCTCCATGGGCTGAGAGTGTTCCTCAGATGCAGCCACACTCTGATGGTGTTGGTAGAGGGGGACATGAAGTCACCTCTGCACCCTAATTCTTTTCTCTCTCTCAGCCCCAGCTGCACAGACATAGCAATATCTCTCCTGATTTCATAAAGAAAGAGATCATTACACTTGAGGGGTCTAGTTTATGGCTTCAGTTGGAATTCAAATAACACAGAAGAAGCCACTATAGGTATTCTAAGCAGGAATAGGCTTAATACAGAGAATTAGAGTAAACTACTGAAGTGTAAATAAAATGTGGAGATGAATCTCTAAGTTCAATGTTTTATTTGCAAAGAAATATTTGCCAAATGGGGCATACAGGAAAACTCAGGCTCAGACTGGATAAACAGTGGTGGAGAAAGTGAATCCTAGAATTATATCAAGTTATCTCAGAAATTGTGGATGAACTGGTTGATGGTTCTTAATCCAAAGAGTTGACATGACAATTGTTTCATTAAATTGGAAGAAATGATAGGAGAAGCATGTGACCATTTAGACTTAATACAATACTGGATAAGTTGTCAACACAGGGCATTAGGGTTTTTGCTGAGGCCATAGATGTAGCCCATATAAAGCAAGAGCAAATAGAATTGATTTTACATATTTTAGAGAGGAAGTACAGAAAATATGGACCCTAGGGGACCTTCTGGAATGTTTCTATTTATTGCCATTTCCACTGGCAAAACTCAGAGAAGATTTCAACAGTCATCGGGATGAAGTTCTAGGGATCACAGTCATGTGAAGCATTCCCTGCACTTGGATCTCCAGTGAGGCAAGGGGAAGATGAAACACATAATGGGATATGGAGGGGTAAACACCAGAGACAGCCTCCTGGTCAGCTTAAACACTGAAAAGCGTATTTATTTTTTTTTCTCTTTAGTTTTATCACTGAATCATCTGGATCTAAGAAAAGTGATTATGGCTAGTTAGGCAGAAAGGTATTTATTATCATGAATTAAATGGATTGAAAACATTTGGGGAAATCAGAGTGGCAGCTCAGGAAACTCCAAGTACTCCTTTTCTATTCCTTGACCCTCCCTGCCTCAGTTTTTTCACAGTCAAGAAAGATATTCTCATTTTGAGAGGAACTTCGCAAGTGAAGATACTATGCCCACAGGACTGTGGTGCCTGGCTGTGACCCAGACCAGGAAAATGATCATATTTGGGTGAGATCAGGCATTTCCCCTCCTTCATCTCCATCCAAAACCACTCTGTAGTGACACAACTGATGGGCAGTCAGAGAAAGGGGTCAACTCTCTAGTAGTTGATAGCAGAGCTGCTGTCCTTCTGGGGGCAGTGGTGAGAAGAGCTGCTCTCTTTTCTGCAGGAGACACCTTGAAATGTGGAGTCTCAGGCAGCAGGAGCTCCTCCCCAGCCTGCGCCAGCAGTACCATTCTTGGAATTGTTCGAGAGGCTTTGCCTGGAGCCTGTTCCTTAAGGCTTTTCAACAATTTGTAAGAATTTAATATCCTCTAGTAAATCGTTTTATGCTTCATGGATTTGACATTAGCAACAGGGAATATACACCGTTTACAGTGACATCATTCACAGCCTCCTTTTTTCTGGCTAAATATAATGCTTTCCAGGAGGACCTGCCAGAGGAAACCAATGTGAACAACAATCCATGTCACTAAATATGCAAGATAAATAAGCTCGGGAAAGCCACTGGGTTCTCACATAGCTGCACTGTTCCTGGTACAAAATGGGAGAGTGTAAAACTCTTAGCTCCATCATCAGAGAGATGGTGGAGTGTGACCTTCTCAGCATAGTAAGTCAGTATTTATAGACATTTAAATACTAACACCTTTAACACCAAAATACAGGCAAAAGTAGAAAAGAAGATAAATTAGACTACATAAAAATTTAAAATGTGCATCAAATGTCATAATCAACACAGTGAAAATGCAGCATGTGGAATAGAAGAAAATATTTGTAAATCATTATATCTGATATGGGTTAATAGTATCTATTATATAAAAAGAAGTCCTACACGTCAACATTAACAAAAAATACATGATTAAAAACGAGGAAAGTACATGAATAGACATTTCCCTAAACAAGATTCTTTAGAGCTAATTAGCTAACATAGGAAACAATGTTGAATATTATTAATCCTTTGAAAAATAAAAACAAAACCCACCTCATACCTATTAGGATTTTTTTTTCCCAACAGGGAATGACCAGTCTTGGTGAGAATTTGGGGAACTGGATCTCCTGTGGACACTGTCATGGTGATATAAATGGCCCACCTGCTGTGGGAAGCCATATGGCCATTCAATTAAAAATTGAAATACAATATAATCCAGCAATTCCACTTTTGGACATATACTCAAGTAATTGAAAACATTAACTTAAGGAAATATTTGTATACTCACATTCAGAACTGAATTATTCACAATAGCCAAAATGTAGAAGCAACTCAAATGCTCACAAAGGAGGGAACTGGTCATCCAAATGTGGTATGGACATACAATAGCATATTGTAGCTTTAAAAAGGGAAAATTAGTTTTAAAAGGAGAAATTCTGAAACATACTACAACATCAATGAAACTAGAGGACATTACACTAAGTGAAATAAGCCAGTCATAAAAAGATTGCTGAGTTACGATTTCACTATGCTATTTGCAGAAAAGGTTCCATTTTGTCTTGAATCATCCTAGTCCCCTTCCCTTTCTTGCTGTAGTTGTCAAGAATAACTGTAGAGTGTTCTGGAAATGTAACAGTCTGAGACAAAGCAAGATTGATGAGAAAACCATTGGCCAGATACAGCAAGATTGACTCCGTTTCTGTCCCTACTGGAAACAGGAATTCATTCAACATTCTAGCCCAGTGTGTCATGTGATTCTAAGACATAAAACCCAGGGTGGGCTGCATTCCAGGGTCCCTGGGCTGCAGTCCTTGTAGGGTACACATGGTCCTGGCAATCAGGTCCTGGCAGCTTTGTGCTTTCTCTGGCTGACTCTCTGTAAGTAGTAATCCACTTCATGTAACTGGTTGTGTATGGGTGTTCTGTCTCATTAGATTTGGGTCAATTGGCAACCAGTGCACAGCAAATATTCTTGGCAAAATTAGTGCAGTGAGAAGGTTGGATTCGAGAGAACCATGGCTTATTGGTGAAGCTGGAGGAACAATACTCTCCAGTACCTGGGCCAGGACAGAAACATCAGCCTGGGGATGTAAGGCCTGGACATGCAGATAGATGTTTAATGCAGAGGAAGCATAAATGGGACATTTGTCTTTCCACCCATTAAAATGGATCAGCTAGTTGACTGAATTGAAACAGAAAGAAAGGAATGTGGAAATGGGAATGGGGTACACAATTTCCTAGTTGTTAGACACTTATATGATTGCTCTTGCCTGGGGCCAGGGATCTCAGGACATGGGTACTCAAATGGACCCTGAGTCACCCAAGAGGAAACAAGAAAGATATTCTCAGTGGTCTCTGAAACATCTGAGAAGAAACCAAAAGGAACAAGGGCCTTCACAGCAAAGAAGGCTCACTCTCTAAAGAAGGGACATGGAAAAAGGCCAGGGAAGTCTTATGCAGCGAGTTGCTGTGTTTGTGTGATTAAGCCACACTGCAGACCCAAATGTCTTTGTCTGAATGGCACAACTAGGAATACGGCAAGGTCTCCACCAGAGGTTAGTGACCCTATATTTCTATCAAGATAAAAGGAGAAAAGAAAGGAATTAAGACTTTTCTGGGATTTTTGTATGGAAGAATCCATATGACAATATTTCCAGGTCCCCTCAGAAAAGATTAAACTCATGACATCAGAAGGTGTCAGGACAAATGCAGAGCCCGTGGTGAGTATGCGCATGTGTGCTGATCTGCATGTGGACCATTCATTCCCTTTGGGCCATGTTGGGAGCTGGTGACCATGGTTCCCACTGCTGAGTGCAATAGAGGTATGGACATTTTGCTGCTGTGCCACAGAACATCACTGCTACCTGAGGGGCTATCCCCACTCATAGCTAAATATTCAAGGCATGACAGTGGGGAATATCCACTCCTGCCTGCCACCTAAGCTTCTCAAGTCCCAGAGCGTTATTCAGCCAAAGGAGGACTGCATATTAAATGAAGAGCAGGATGCTACCTGATTAATTTAATAGTTGCTACAAAAAGATTAAAATATCAAACATGCCCTGTCATGATGGAACGACCCAGTTAGGGACACCAAAAATACGCTGGGGACACGAGGGTCATGGAGACTAACGATGGACTGTTTAATGCTGAATGCCAAGGCCACCTGAACAGGAAACCAAGGAAATATCCCAGATATAGTTAATCAATGATGGCCCTGGTGGTACCTACTAATAAAAAGGAGACCCCAAAACTGGTAGGCCTCTGTGGGTACTGGGGGCAGTATAAACCTTGCCACAGTGTTCTTTTGGTCACCTTAGTCAAAATCATGAACAAAGTTGCCATCCTTGAACAGAGCCCTTTGCAACGGTAGCCTTGGAATCTGTTCAAAAAGGCATGTCTGAGGCACTTCTTTAAGACCTTTAGATCCTGCTTGCTCAATGGAAATCCAGGTGTCCACTATTTCCATGCATACTGACTGGAGTCTATGGCAATGCAAAATTGTCACTGGGTGTACCACACTCAGATTTGGGACACAAAAGTTTCCTGAAGCAGCCACCAGTTGTGCCTCTTTTTAATGGCAACTCCTTGCTTGCTGTAGGAAACTGATAGGGCCGAGTATCTCAAAGCTAGAGCACCAGGCGTGGCGCTCCTACCTTAACTACCCGTTCTCACTTTGGTGCCTATGAACACAATCAATAAAACTGGATGGACCCAACAGATCCAAATTATTAAATGGAAATGATACAGTCAGAATCAGCCCTAACCAGGATCCCATAGGACCCATGTGCCCTATGAACAAATGGCAAGCTTAG
>CM058088.1:64309149-64326649 GCA_030247045.1 Colobus guereza
TTTTGTTGCCATTGCTTTTGGTGTTTTAGACATGAAGTCCTTGCCCATGCCTATGTCCTGAATGGTATTACCTAGGTTTTCTTCTAGGGTTTTTATGGTTTTAGGTCTAACATTTAAGTCTCTAATCCATCTTGAATTAATTTTCATAAGGAGTAAGGAAAGGATCCAGTTTCAGCTTTCTACTTATGGCTAGCCAATTTTCCCAGCACCATTTATTAAATAGGAATCCTTTCCCCATTTCTTGTTTTTGTCAGGTTTGTCAAAGATCAGATGGCTGTAGATGTGTGGTATTATTTCTGAGGGCTCTGTTCTGTTCCATTGGTCTATATCTCTGTTTTGGTACCAGTACCATGCTGTTTTGGTTACTGTAGCCTTGTAGTATAGTTTGAAGTCAGGTAGCGTGATGCCTCCAGCTTTGTTCTTTTGGCTTAGGATTGTCTTGGCAATGCAGGGTCTTTTTGGTTCCATATGAACTTTAAAGCAGTTTTTCCAATTCTGTGAAGAAAGTCATTGGTAGCTTAATGGGGATGGCATTGAATCTATAAATTACCTTGGGCAGTATGGCCATTTTCACAATATTGATTCTTCCTATCCATGAGCATGGTATGTTCTTCCATTTGTTTGTGTCCTCTTTTATTTCACTGAGCAGTGGTTTGTAGTTCTCCTTGAAGAGGTCCTTTACATCCCTTGTAAGTTGGATTCCTAGGTATTTTATTCTCTTTGAAGCTATTGTGAATGGAGTTCATTCATGATTTGGCTCTCTGTTTGTCTGTTACTGGTGTATAAGAATGCTTGTGATTTTGCACATTGATTTTGTATCCTGAGACTTTGCTGAAGTTGCTTATCAGCTTAAGGAGATTTTGGGCTGAGACAATGGGGTTTTCTAAATATACAATCATGTCATCTGCAAACAGGGACAATTTGACTTCTTCTTTTCCTAACTGAATACCCTTTATTTCTTTCTCTTGCCTGATTGCCCTAGCCAGAACTTCCAACACTATGTTGAATAGGAGTGGTGAGAGGGCATCCCTGTCTTGTGCCAGTTTTCAAAGGAATGCTTCCAGTTTTTGCCCATTCAGTATGATATTGGCTGTGGGTTTGTCATAAATAGCTCTTATTATTTTGAGATACGTTCCATCAATACCGAATTTATTGAGAGTTTTTAGCATGAAGGGCTGTTGAATTTTGTCAAAGGCCTTTTCTGCATCTATTGAGATAATCATGTGGTTTTTGTCTTTGGTTCTGTTTATATGCTGGATTACATTTATTGATTTGCATATGTTGAACCAGCCTTGCATCCCAGGGATGAAGCCCACTTGATCATGGTGGATAAGCTTTTGATGTGCTGCTGGATTCGGTTTGCCAGTATTTTATTGAGGATTTTTGCATCGATGTTCATCAGGGATATTGGTCTAAAATTCTCTTTTTTGTTGTGTCTCTGCCAGGCTTTGGTATCAGGATGATGTTGGCCTCATAAAATGAGTTAGGAGGATTCCCTCTTTTTCTATTGATTGGAATAGTTTCAGAAGGAATGGTACCAACTCCTCCTTGTACCTCTGGTAGAATTCAGCTGTGAATCCATCTGGTCCTGGACTTTTTGGTTGGTAGGCTATTAATTATTGCCTCAATTTCAGAGCCTGCTATTGGTCTATTCAGGGATTCAACTTCTTCCTGGTTTAGTCTTGGGAGTGTAAGTGTCCAGGAAATTATCCATTTCTTCTAGGTTTTCTAGTTTATTTGCATAGAGGTGTTTATAGTATTCTCTGATGAAAGTCATTGGTAGCTTAATGGGGATGGCATTGAATCTATAAATTACCTTGGGCAGTATGGCCATTTTCACAATATTGATTCTTCCTATCCATGAGCATGGTATGTTCTTCCATTTGTTTGTGTCCTCTTTTATTTCACTGAGCAGTGGTTTGTAGTTCTCCTTGAAGAGGTCCTTTACATCCCTTGTAAGTTGGATTCCTAGGTATTTTATTCTCTTTGAAGCTATTGTGAATGGAGTTCATTCATGATTTGGCTCTCTGTTTGTCTGTTACTGGTGTATAAGAATGCTTGTGATTTTGCACATTGATTTTGTATCCTGAGACTTTGCTGAAGTTGCTTATCAGCTTAAGGAGATTTTGGGCTGAGACAATGGGGTTTTCTAAATATACAATCATGTCATCTGCAAACAGGGACAATTTGACTTCTTCTTTTCCTAACTGAATACCCTTTATTTCTTTCTCTTGCCTGATTGCCCTAGCCAGAACTTCCAACACTATGTTGAATAGGAGTGGTGAGAGGGCATCCCTGTCTTGTGCCAGTTTTCAAAGGAATGCTTCCAGTTTTGCCCATTCAGTATGATATTGGCTGTGGGTTTGTCATAAATAGCTCTTATTATTTTGAGATACGTTCCATCAATACCGAATTTATTGAGAGTTTTTAGCATGAAGGGCTGTTGAATTTTGTCAAAGGCCTTTTCTGCATCTATTGAGATAATCATGTGGTTTTGTCTTTGGTTCTGTTTATATGCTGGATTACATTTATTGATTTGCATATGTTGAACCAGCCTTGCATCCCAGGGATGAAGCCCACTTGATCATGGTGGATAAGCTTTTGATGTGCTGCTGGATTCGGTTTGCCAGTATTTTATTGAGGATTTTTGCATCGATGTTCATCAGGGATATTGGTCTAAAATTCTCTTTTTTGTTGTGTCTCTGCCAGGCTTTGGTATCAGGATGATGTTGGCCTCATAAAATGAGTTAGGAGGATTCCCTCTTTTCTATTGATTGGAATAGTTTCAGAAGGAATGGTACCAGCTCCTCCTTGTACCTCTGGTAGAATTCAGCTGTGAATCCATCTGGTCCTGGACTTTTTGGTTGGTAGGCTATTAATTATTGCCTCAATTTCAGAGCCTGCTATTGGTCTATTCAGGGATTCAACTTCTTCCTGGTTTAGTCTTGGGAGAGTGTAAGTGTCCAGGAAATTATCCATTTCTTCTAGGTTTTCTAGTTTATTTGCATAGAGGTGTTTATAGTATTCTCTGATGGTAGTTTGTATTTCTGTGGGGTCGGTGGTGATATCCCTTTATCATTTTTATTGCATCTATTTGATTCTTCTCTCTTTTCTTCTTTATTAGTCTTGCTAGCGGTCTATCAATTTTGTTGATCTTTTCAAAAACCAGCTCCTGGATTCATTGATTTTTGGAGGGTTTTTGTGTCTCTATCTCCTTCAGTTCTGCTCTGATCTTAGTTATTTCTTGCCTTCTGCTAGCTTTTGAATGTGTTTGCTCTTGCTTCTCTAGTTCTTTTAATTGTGATGTTAGGGTGTCAATTTTAGATCTTTCCTGCTTTCTCTTGTGGGCATTTAGTGCTATAAATTTCCCTCTACACACTGCTTTAAATGTGTCCCAGAGATTCTGGTATGTTGTATCTTTGTTCTCATTGGTTTCAAAGAACATCTTTATTTCTGCCTTCATTTTGTTATGTACCCAGTAGTCATTCAGGAGCAGGTTGTTCAGTTTCCATGTAGTTGAGTGGTTTTGATTGAGTTTCTTAGTCCTGAGTTCTAGTTTGATTGCACTGTGGTCTGAGAGACAGTTTGTTATAATTTCTGTTCTTTTACATTTGCTGAGGAGTGCTTTACTTCCAACTATGTGGTCAATTTTGGAATAAGTGCGATGTGGTGCTGAGAAGAATGTATATTCTGTTGCTTTGGGGTGGAGAGTTCTGTAGATGTCTATTAGGTCCTTTTGGTGCAGAGTTGAGTTCAATTCCTGCATATCCTTGTTAACTTTCTGTCTCATTGATCTGTCTAATGTTGATAGTGGGGTGTTAAAGTCTCCCATTATTATTGTATGGGAGTCTAAGTCTCTTTGTAAGTCTCTAAGGACTTGCTTTATGAATCTGGGTGCTCCTGTATTGGGTGCATATATATTTAGGATAGTTAGCTCTTCCTGTTGAATTGATCCCTTTACCATTATGTAATGGCCTTCTTTGTCTCTTTTGATCTTTGATGGTTTAAAGTCTGTTTTATCAGAGACTAGGATTGCAACCCCTGCTTTTTTTGTTTTCCATTTGCTTGGTAGATCTTCCTCCATCCCTTTATTTTGAGCCTATGTGTGTCTCTGCATGTGAGATGGGTCTCCTGAATACAGCAAACTGATGGGTCTTGACTCTTTATCCAATTTGCCAGTCTGTGTCTTTTAATTGGACCATTTAGTCCATTTACATTTAAGGTTAATATTGTTATGTGTGAACTTGATCCTGTCATTATGATATTAGCTGGTTATTTTGCTCGTTAGTTGATGCAGTTTCTTCCTAGCATCGATGGACTTTACATTTTGGCATGTTTTGCAATGGCTGGTACCTGTTGTTCCTTTCCATGTTTAGTGCTTCCTTCAGGATCTCTTGTAGGGCAGGCCTGGTGGTGACAAAATCTCTAAGCATTTGCTTGTCTGTAAAGGATTTTATTTCTCCTTCACTTATGAAACTTAGTTTGGCTGGATATGAAATTCTGGGTTGAAAATTCTTTTCTTTAAGAATGTTGAATATTGGCCCCACTCTCTTCTGGCTTGTAGAGTTTCTGCCGAGAGATCTGCTGTTAGTCTGATGGGCTTCCCTTTGTGGGTAACCGACCTTTCTCTCTGGCTGCCCTTAACATTTTTCCTTCATTTCAACTTTGGTGAATCTGACAATTATGTGTCTTGGAGTTGCTCTTCTCGAGGAGTATCTTTGTGGCATTCTCTGTATTTCCTGAATTTGAATGTTGGCCTGCCTTACTAGGTTGGGGAAGTTCTCCTGGATGATATCCTGCAGAGTGTTTTCCAACTTGGTTCCATTTTCCCTCACTTTCAGGCACACCAATCAGATGTAGATTTGGTCTTTTCACATAATCCCATATTTCTTGGAGGCTTTGTTCATTTCTTTTTACTCTTTTTCTCTACACTTCTCATTTCATTTCATTCATTTGATCTTTGATCGCTGATACTCTTTCTTCCAGATGATTGAGTCGGTTACTGAAGCTTGTGCATTTGTCACGTAGTTCTCGTGTTATGGTTTTCATCTCTATCAGTTCTTTTAAGGACTTCTCTGCATTGATTATTCTAGTTATCCATTCATCAAATCTTTTTCAAGGTTTTTAGTTTCTTTGCGCTGGTTACATAGTTCCTCCTTTAGCTCTGAGAAGTTTGATCGACTGAAGCCTTCTTCTCTCAACTCGTCAAAGTCATTCTCCATCCAGCTTTGTTCCGTTGCTGGCAATGAGCTGTTCCTTTGGAGGGGAGATGCGCTCTGATTTTTGAATTTCCAGCTTTTCTGCACTGCTTTTCCCCATCTTTGTGGTTTTATCTGTATTTCCTGAATTTGAATGTTGGCCTGCCTTACTAGGTTGGGGAAGTTCTCCTGGATGATATCCTGCAGAGTGTTTTCCAACTTGGTTCCATTTTCCCTCACTTTCAGGCACACCAATCAGACGTAGATTTGGTCTTTTCACATAATCCCATATTTCTTGGAGGCTTTGTTCATTTCTTTTTACTCTTTTTCTCTACACTTCTCATTTCATTTCATTCATTTGATCTTTGATCGCTGATACTCTTTCTTCCAGATGATTGAGTCAGTTACTGAAGCTTGTGCATTTGTCACGTAGTTCTCGTGTTATGGTTTTAATCTCTATCAGTTCTTTTAAGGACTTCTCTACATTGATTATTCTAGTTATCCATTCATCCATTCTTTTTCAAGGTTTTTAGTTTCTTTGCGCTAGTTACCTAGTTCCTCCTTTAGCTCTGAGAAGTTTGATCGACTGAACCCTTCTTCTCTCGACTCGTCAAAGTCATTCTCCATCCAGCTTTGTTCCGTTGCTGGCAATGAGCGGTGTTCCTTTGGAGGGGGAGATGCGCTCTGATTTTTTGAATTTCCAGCTTTTCTGCACTGCTTTTTCCCCATCTTTGTGGTTTTATCTGCCTTTAGTCTGATGATGGTGACTGATGGGGTTTTGGTGTGGGTGTCCTTTCTGTTTGTTAGTTTTCCTTCTAACAATCAGGACCCTCAGCTGTAGGTTTGTTGGAGTTTGCTTGAGGTCCACTCCAGACTCTGTTTGCCTGGGTATCAGCAGCAGAGGCTGCAGAAGATAGAATACTGCTGAACAGCGAGTGTTGCTGTCTGATTCTTGCTCTGGAAGCTTCATTAAAGGGGTGTACCCCGCCATGTAAGGTGTCAGTCTGCACCTAGTGGGGGATGTGTTCCAGTTAGGCTACTCAGGGGGTCAGGGACCCACTTGAGCTGGCAGTCTGTCTGTTCTCAGATCTCAACCTCCGTGCTGGGAGATCCACTGCTCTCTTCAAAGCTGTCAGACGGGGGCATTTACCTCTGCTGAGGTTTATGCTGCTTTTTGTTTAGCTATGACCTGTCCCCAGAGGAGGAGTCTAAGAGGCAGGCCGGCCTCCTTGAGCTGTGGTGGGCTCCACCCAATTCGAGCTTCCTGGCAGCTTTGTTTACCTACTTATGCCTCAGCAATGGCGGGCACCCCTCCCCCAGCCTCGCTGCTGCCTTGCAGTTAGATCTCAGACTGCTATGCTAGCAATGAGGGAGGCTCCGTGGGTGTGGGATCCTCTGGGCCAGGTGTGAGATATAATCTCCAGGTGTGCCATTTGCTAAGACCCTTGGTAAAGTGCAGTATTAGGGTGGGAGTTACCCGATTTTCCAGGTGTTGTGTGTCTCAATTTCCTTTGACTAGGAAAAGGAATTCCCTTCCCCCTTGCGCTTCCCAGGTGAGGCGATGCCTCGCCCTGCTTCAGCTCTTGCTGGTCGGGCTGCACCCGCAGACCAGTGCCAACTGTCTGACACGACCCAGTGAAATGAACCAGGTACCTCAGTTGAAAATGCAAAAATCACCCATCTTCTCTGTCACTCACGCTGGGAGCTGGAGGCTGGAGCTGTTCCTATTCGGCCATCTTGGGCACACCTCAGCATACTCTTTCTCAATTGGCTGGTGGCCAGTCTCAGAAGGGTGCATCCATATGTTATGGATACCCATTTATGAATGGCCTATACCTATAGATAACTGGCCTGATCTTTCCAGGTCCCTTACTAAGAGTATTGTGGAAAACATTATAGCTTTTGGAAAATAATTGGACTTTTAGCTAGAAGAAATGAAGAAATTGACCAAAATATCATCAGTTAGAGGTAGTTCTCTGTGCCTAGATTTTCTGACATAATAGCCAGTATGGCTGAACCCAACCCCAAATTTTATGCTCTCGACAGCTTCTGTTCTGTTTTTTTTTTTTAATCAATCATTGCTCTCTGGAATTCCAATGATGAGTTCAACTCCATCTCCTTTCTAAATGTGAGGGTTAAGGAGTTGGCAGTAATTCATATAATAATTAGTTTGAATCAAATTACTTTCCTTCGGAATAAAATAAGTCAGGTCAGCCACTCTGAAAGAAGGTGAGTTTTGGGTTGGAGTCAGAAAGTCCATGCTTTTGGAGGATGAATCCTTTGGGAAAGGGGATAGAGTAAAACCAGTCAAGAGAGATAAGGTGAAGGGTTCAGGCAGCTCCATATGGAGGACAGGGGTAGAGACAAGAGGTAGTAAGAGGAGAAAGATGAAGTTTTGCTTTTTCAAAATATTCCTAGGCACTATCCTAATGTTGATACCAATGGTACATTCATACCATGGGATATTCTGCAGCCATTAAAGAAGTAAGGTATATTTATGGGTAAAAAGAAAGTATACCAAGACAAGGATGCCTTCTCTCACCACTCCTATTCAACATAGTATTGGAAGTTCTAGCCAGGACAATCAGGCAAGAGAAATAAATAAAGAGTATTCAAATAGGAAGAGAGGAAGTCAAACTATCCCTGTTTGCAGATGACATGTCCTATATTTAGAAAACCCCATCATCTCAGCCCTAAAGCTTCTTAAGCTGATAAGCAACTTCAGCAAAGTCTCAACTTACAAAATCAATGCGCAAAAGTCGCTGGCATTCCTTTATACCAACAACAGGCAATCAGAGAGCCAAACCATAAATGAAGTCCCATTCACAATTGACACACAAAGAATAAAATACCTAGGAATACAGATAACAAGGGGAGTGAAGGACCTCCTTGAGGAGAACTACAAACCACTGCTCAAGGAAATCAGAGAGAAAACAAACAAATGGAAAAACATTTTATGCTCATGGATAAGAAGAATCAATATCATGAAAATGACCATACTGCACAAAGTAATTTATAGATTCAATGCTATTCCCATTAAACTACCATTGACATTCTTCATAGAATTAGAAAAGACTATTTTAAAATTCATATAGAACTGAAAAACAACAACAACAACAACAACAACAACAAAACAAAAACTCCCAAATAGCAAAGACAATCCTAACAAAAGGAATAAAGCTGGAGGCATCATGTTACCCAACTCCAAACTATACTACAGAGCCACAGTAACCAAAACAGCATGGTACTGATATAAAAACAAACACATAGACCAATGAACAGAATAGAGAATTCAGAAATAAGACTGCACACCTACAACCATCTGATCTTCAACAATCGTGACACAAACAAGCAATGGGAAAAGGACTCCCTATTTAATAAATGGTGCTGGGAGAACTGGCTAGCCATATGTGGAAAATTGTAACCCCCTTCCTTAAACCTTATACAAAAGTCAACTCAAGATGAATTAAAGACTTAAATGTAAAATCCAAAACTGTAAAAGCCCTAGAAGAAAATCTAGGCAATCCCATTTAGGACATAGGCACGGGCAAAGAGTTCATGACAAAAATACCAAAAACAATTGCAACAAAAGCAAAAATGGACAAATGGGATCTAAGTAAACTTAAGAGCTTCTACACAGCAATAGAAACTATCACCAGAGTGAACAGACAACCTACAGAATGGAGAAAAATCTTTACAATCTTTCCACCCAATGAAAGTCTAATATCCAAGGTCTACAAGGAACCTAAAAAATTTACAAGGAAAAAAACAATTAAAAATGGGCAAAGGACATGAACAGATACTTCTCAAAAGAAGACATTTTTACAGCCAACAAATATATGAAGAAAAGCTCAATGTCACTGATCATTTGAGAAATGCAAATAAAAAACCCCAATGAGATACCATCTCATGCCAGTCAGAATGGCAATTATTAAAATGTCCAGAAACAACAGATGTGGGAGAAGTTTCAGAGAAAAAGGAATGCTTTTATACATGTTGGTGGGAGTATAAATTAGTTTAACCATTGTGGAAGACAGTGTGGTGATTCCTCAAAGATCTGGAAGAAGAACTATCATTTGACCCAGCAACTCCATTACTAGGTATATACCCAAAGCAGCATACATCATTATATTATAAAGATACGTGCACGTGTACATTCATTGCAGCACTATTCACAATAGCAAAGACATGGAATAAATCCAAATGCCCATCAATAATAGACTGGATAAAGAAGATGTGGTACTTATACTCCATGGAATACTATGCAGCCATAAAAAGGAACTAGATCATGAGCTTTGCAGGGATGTGGTTGGAGCTGGAACCCATTATCCTCAACAAACTAATTCAGGAACAGAAAACTACCTCATGTTCTCATTTACAAGTGGGAGCTGAACGATGAGAACACAAGGACATATGGGTGGGAAACAACACACAGTGGGGCCTATCACAGGGATAGGGAGGGAGAGCATCAGGAAGAACAGCTAATAGATGCTGGGCTTAATACCTAGGTAATGGGTTGATCTATACAGCAAACCACCATGACACACGTTTACCTATGTAACAAACCTGCACATTCCACACGTGTACCTCTGAACTTAAAATAAGTTGAAAAAAAAGTGCACAACAGACTTCATGCTTCCATTTCTGCCTGTAATTTGAAAGGTGATATATGCATGCATACGTTAGAGTATATGCAGAGAGTATTTCTGGAAGAAATGTAATAAACAGTGACTTTGTCTCTTTGAATAGAACCTGGGGATATGGGTCTGAGATGGGACTTCTTTTTCTAGGACCAGATTTTTAATTTGTATGTACTTACAAATTAAAACAATAAAAACTACTTTAAGGTTTTCTAGGATTACTCTTACCTCTGAGAGAGGTGGTGTAGAGCAGGGGACTTAGAAAGTCTGAGGAGAGAAGAAACAGATAATCTCTTTGTCCTTTCTTCCAAGGAAGCTCTGGGCTTGTGTATCCCCGGACTCCTGTGGTTTTGGCACCTCAGCTGGACTATGGTTCAGTAAGCTCTTCTGGGCCTACCTGCAACTGAACTACCATTTGTAAAGTCTTTCTATGGGGAAAACACAACAGTGTTCCAGAGAACATACTAAACCAAACTGCCTCCACCCATTCTTTCTCAATTTTTTGTCTATTAGCTTCCCTAAAAAAAGAAAAAAAAAAGACTTCAGATTGAACCCAGGAGACCTGAGCCATCCATAATTCTAACTCATTTCCTCAGAAATGACAGAAACACTATGTGCATTTCTGTGCTTGGCTACCTTCTGGATTTTTTGTTTATTTCTTGGAGAAGATACTCTCTGTTTTGCACTTTCTTTTCTAACTAACTTCTATGGTTTTATTTGGAGGAAAGTTGTTGCTTTTTCCTTGCTTGCATGCCTGGTAGAGAGCGACAGGCATTTGGTACATCTGTTGTATGGAATTTGGTGGACCTGTTGACTTGGTAAATTAAGGTGTGGACACCAAAGCAGATAGGTTACTATAAGTTGTCACAGGTAAGACTTTGGTCTGAGAAGACACTGTAGAAGAGATTTGAATCTAGCACAGCGCTTCTCAATTGTGGCATTATTGCCATGATTCTTTGCTGAGATATTGAGATGATTCTTTGTTGTGGGCCACTGTCCTGTGTGTTACAGGCACTTTAGCAGCATCCCTGGCCCCTACCCACTAGGTGCCAATAAGAACCGCCAGTTGTGACAATTTTAAAAAATGTCTCTAGGTGGTGCCAAATGTCCCCTAGGAGCAAAACCATCCTGGTTGACAATCACCAGTTTAGAGTGATTTCGGATTTGCTATTCAGGGTCCAGAAATTGGTCTCTATATTGACATAGCTCTTCAAATCCTGGAAACCTAGAGGTGTGGCCCAGCTAAATCTTCTGAAAACTTACATAGTGTCTTTGTGATAAATTGGAAAAGGTACCTGGATGAATTAGAAAAGGGCTAGACAAGGAAGGTTAGGCTGATTTTCTTTCCTATTTCTCCTCTCCTTTTATTCCTGCTGTGTATATGAGACGCTGTAAGTCAAGGGTCTTGCTGCATCGATAGAGAACAGATTCTTGGAGCCAGTAACCAGGTAGAAGGATAAATGCATACTTGATGGCTTTACCATTAAATCAGGTGTACTATGGTCACTTCCAAATAGTGTATCAAGAAAACATTTCTCATTAATATGGATAAGGAGATTGTCTTTCCTAAGAATGCATTCATTTAACAAATGTTTATTGAGGACCTACTATGTACTAGGAGGAAAAATGCTTCCCTCTACCTCTTCATCCCCTTCTTTCTGCCTATTCTATTTCTGTGAGCCTGGTATTATTTATTTTACATTCTTCAGAATCTGTCTTACTAGCACAAATTCTTCTTTTCCCTCCCCCTTAATGTACTTGATTTCTGAAGGATCATTTGCAAGTAAAAGGAAGAGGAGTGATGAGAGGGATGGCTTGAGTTTTCACAATGTTTCTTAGCCATCTGTCAGGGCTCCATGAGTGCACACCATGCTGGACTGCATTCTGGAGGCCCTCCTTGGCTCTGACTGTATAAGTTGGCTTACATTGTGCTAGCACATCAGCTGCAAGGCAGTTTGTAGAATCTGCCTCCCCAGAGGTCTTCAGAAATAGAAAAAAATGCCAATATCCATGATGGTTTCAGTGCAGTCCTGCTGATTAGAAGGAACAGGTTAGATTTTTCTGTAAAGGTTTCATACAGTCTTGAGTGCTCTTAGATGAATGAGTTTGCTTTTTGGTGCAGGAGGGAGGGATGTAAAGTGACACTGTGAACTTACTGGCGTATCACTACACACATCCTGGGTATTTATATTTATATATGTATTTATTTTGAGATGGAATCTTTCTCTGTCACCCAGGCTGGAGTGCAGCGGTGCGATCTCAGCTCACTGCAACCTCTGCCTTCCGGGTTCAAGCAATTCTCCTGCCTCAGCCTCCCAAGGAGCTGAAATTATAGAAGCCTGCCACCACACTCAGCTAATTTTTGTATTTTTAGTAGAAACAGGGTTTGCCATATTGGCCAGGCTGGTCTTGAACTCCTGACCTCAAGTGATCTGCCCACCTCAGCCTCCCAAAGTGCTGGGATTACAGTTGTGAGCCACTGCTCCTGGCCCATCCTGGATAAATAGAGTAAAACATACTGTTTTCATGCTTTTCATGTTTTTAAAGTACTTAGTTGTGCCATGTGAGGGAGGTAGGGCCTTTCTTTAGGTCCCTGTGGCACAGAGGAGTCAGCAAGGCATAGCATCATTTAATTATCAGAGTGGCAGCCTGGCTTACACAGAGCAGAGATGGTGTTCCTGGATGTCTGCTCTCCAGGTACACGCTCTTTTCTCTTGACCCTATTACTTCTTTGTGTTTGTGGTTTTTGCTCTGTTTCATAGAGTTCAGACATTTGATTTGGAGCTATAATATTTTAGAGCTATAACAATTTGGGGAACATATTTAGTATAAGTATGTCCCATACAACTTTTATACCAGGCATTCTATATTTTATCTAGCAATCCTGGCCCCAGGGCAAACCTATGTGAGAAACTTGTAGGTCCATTTTACATGTGAGGGAACTGAGGCTCAAAGAGGTTAAACAACTTTCCCTCGGTAACATCTGAGATGGAACGGCAGGCAGTTGACTCCAAAGCCTCCCAACATGGCCTTTGCTTGTCTGGGAGATGGAGCTCCAGGTGGAACTGGTTAAAGGGGTGACTCCATTGGCTGGGAGATGTCATGAGTTTGAGACTGTATTGGGAGCACGTGGCACATGGTGGCCATCAAGCAATTTTTAGTCTCTCTCTCCCTTCTTCACCTGCATCAAATTGGAAATTTCCTTGAGACCCTGCAGGCAGAGAGTCCTCTACACACACGTTGAATTGCAGCCCTCGTAGGAAAGCAGAAGGAAGAAGGATGATGTTGGAGAAGATCCCTGCCATTTGATTTACTACGACAGTCTGAGGCCTCAGACAGCTCAGAGCAAAGAGACCCTGGAATGCAGCCCTAGATCCCTGGAAGAGACTTTACGGGTGCCACGTTGGAGAGTGGAGAGTGAGGGAGATTATCTCAAAGAACAGGAGGAGAGATTATTAGAGACACTGCAAACTTGAAAATTCAGGATAGGTAGGACTTGGGGAGAAAAAAAAGTCTTGCCTTTACAATAGCTTCAAGGACCACAAATTTAAGGGCTCTCTACCCAGTATTTCCTTGCCTCTTGTCTGTATCACCAAGATAACACACTGCAAACATGAGAAAGGAGCTTGGAAAGAACCACGGGAAGAAACGTGATGTGATCAGAACCCATCCCCCAACCCCCGCCACTGAGGGCAGGTGCTCAGCAGGGCACCTCTCTCTGAGTTAGCAGCATCAGGAAGCCTCCCCTGGAAGCCACTGGCTGCAGGATGAGGCTGCCAGCCTCCACCAGGGACATCTGGAAGTCACTGGCTGCAGGATGAGGCTGCCAGCCTCCTCTAGGGACATCTGGAAGCCACTCTTGCTGGCTTCTGTGGAGGCCAAGGGCAGCCTTCCCTGCAGGCTGCCAGCTCTCTGGAGGCTCTTGGAGCCCATCCTACTCTCAGGGGACCTGGGCAGGAAGCATCAGCTGACTGTGCTCCTGGGTCACTCACAGATGGCCATTTTCATGCCCCAAAATGAATGCGAAGAGAAGAAATCCTAGCCTCTGCCAAGCGTTATCACCCAGCCTTGCAGCATGAGCACATCCAAGGGGCCTGATGAGCAGCACCTGGTCTCCCACTGGCTCAGACACTTGAAGCTACTGAATTTACATGTAATTAAAGGCTCAAGTACAGACCGCGTTTGAAAACAGACACTTGGTTAGAGATAGGAGGCCCTCCTCATCAGATGGTTTTGTTTTGCTTTTCCTCTGCATATGGGCCTTACAATTTGCCAAGGAAAGGTTACAAGGGGCCACAGTTGTCTTGTTTGGAGATGAGAAAGCTCAAGAATGACCTAACTACTGTCTTCAACTATGCAGAGGCATTTATTACAAGGAGGGAACAGCTGGCTGTTTTCTTCTTAAACTGCAAGAAAAGGCGGCTCAGCTGAAATCCTAAAGACCTTCATACGCGGCCCTCCACACTCAGCCCTTCCCCAGAGTACCTTGCACACTTCTTGCCATAAAACCCAGGACTGCCTGCCTTTGAGAAAGAAGCTTAGGCCTTGACCATGATTGAGGAAGGAGGCCCCAGTATCTATTTTAGAGAAGTCTAGTAGGTTCTGCCTGGTGGCTGGCAGCCAGGACACTGACTTTATGGCAGAGGCATAATTATTTTTAAAAATTAAGGATCCTCAGTGAGGGAGGTCTTATTCATGTCAGGGCCCTTTGCGTAGCTGATAGGTGGGGCATCAAAGCTCAGGCACAGACGTGGCTGAGCTGAACTCCTCTGAATAATAGAGGTTGGGAACATGGAAACCTATAGCTATGAGAAAGTCCAGGAGGAGATGGGAGAAGCTTTTACCTGTCCAGAAGGAGGGGCAGCCGAAGGAAGGAGGAAGAAGGGAAGATGGTGGTCCAGTGCAGGCACAAAAGGCTCCAAACAGTCTGTGCCTGCACTGGACCACTCTCTTCCCTCCTTCTTTCAGCTGCCCCTCCTTCTGGACAGGTAAAAGCATTTCCATGTTTTCAGTGGCATGGAGGGAGCCCGAGAAGAGCAAACATTGACATCACCACCGCTGCCACAGCAGTGAGACCACGGGCACGGTTTAAAAGGGTCACATCCTGGTACATGATTTCAGACACCCCAGGGAGAGGTGCCTCTACTGCAGAGCTCCTGGCCTGGTCTCAGACTAGACCATAAGCTCCCTCATTTTTGTATCCCCAGTGCCAAAAACTATGCCTGGCACTTGAAGGCACTTAATACGTATTTTTTGCTGTGTTGACTAGTTTAATGAACTCATTAGTGATGCAAAGTTCTAACTGCATATTTGCAGATATTTATGTGTGCACCACATTATGGGTGGTGAGAAGTAGGAATTCAAAGAGACAAAATCATACTTTCCCTCCCCAAAATGCTTATAAAGCCACCAAGAAGACAAGACATAGACACATAGAATATAAATAAAATATAAAAGGGTGTACTCTGACATGCTAAATATGTGTTCACAGAAACAAAGTTCCTCTTGCCAAACTCCTATTGTCTAAAGCAGTGTTTCCTAAAACATACTCTTCAGAACACCAGTTTCTCAGGGTGTCAATGTGAGGAAAAGCTTTGATGGTCCGATGAGTTCAGGGCTGGGTTAGGCTAATTTCTTTACCAGAGGGTTTCTTGAAGACTTAAAGAAATCTGTATTGAGATATAATTTGTATAGTATAAAATTCACCCACTTTAAGTACACAGTTTGTGGCTTTTAGTATAGAGTTGTGCAGCCGTCCCAATATCACTGCAGAACATTTCCATCACCACCCAAAACACCTCATACTGTTTGCAGCCATTTCCCGTCCCCTTCCTTCCTAGCCCCTGAAAACCAATAATTTACCTCCTGCCTCTATAGATTTGCCTATTCTGGACATCTCATATAGATGGAATCATTTACTGTGTGACCTTTTGCGACTGGCTTCTTTCTTTTAACTTAATGTTTTCAAGGTTCATCCACATTATTGCATGTATGCACTGATGGACATTTGGGTTGTTTCTACTTTTTGGCTATCATAAATAACATTCTTATAAACGTTCATGAACAAGTTTTACTTGATCATATGTTTTCAGTTCTCTTGGGTCTATACAGAGGAGTGGAATTGCTGGGTCATGTAGTAATTCTGCATTTAGCTTTCAGAGGAACTGCCAGACTCTTTTCCAAAGCAACTGCATGATTTTACATTTCTACCAGCAATGTACATGAGTTCCAATTTCCCTGCATTCTTGTCATCCCTTATTATTGTCTGTCTTTTTTACTACAACCATCTCAGTGGGTGTAAAATTATCTATTGTGGTTTTGATTTGTGTTTCCCTAATGACTAATTGTTTTGAACATCTTTTCATGGGTTGCACGAATCTTCAAAAGAGGACACAGTGCGCAGCAGTTCCTAAATGCACTGGACCATGGAACCAAACTTGCAAAAGGCAGCTCCTGGAATGCAAGTCCACACCCCAAAGCTGGGAAGCATTGGCCTGAAGCCAGCCTGTGGCTGGAAATGTGAGTTTGGTGAATATCCTTAGGTCATTACTTCTGCAAGTTTTGCTCAAAGGAAAGAAATCTTAACTCTCCACTGTTTTACCTTTAAAAACAAAACAAATTAATTTTACCCCAAGATATGGCACTTTAGTATGATGAATATTTTGGAGACAAGCAGATGCTGGATGAGGCTTTTCACTTCTCTGCCTAAAGACTGGATCCACCACAGACAGCAATTGCTTTCCATTCATTCCCTGAAATCCTGTACCTGGTTAGACCTTTTTACAAGATAATGTCCGTCTCTCAGGCTCATTCAAACTCCAAAGAGAATCATTTACAACTTAGTTTTTGTCCCCCAGGTCCATTCATTCTCCCTAATACTCATTCATTGCCCCTAAAAAGAATTACCTACATTCCCCACCTCCTCCCTCTCTTATGAAGAACGTTAGATAAGCGTCTAGACCCCACTGTGTTATTGAGTAGTTCTTCTGCAATTCCCCCATGCTATGCACTTTAAAATAAATTTGTATGCCTTTTTCTCCTATTAATCTGCCTTTTGTCAAATGGTTTTTCAGCAAACCTCAGAGGGTACAGGAGTTTTCCCTTGAGGGAAAACTTAAAACATAAAACTTTATCAAGGGTGATTCTAGCTAAAACAAAAAGAGAAAAGGAGACAAAAATCTATCTCTTTACACAGCAGGACTTAACTGAGTTAAAAAAAAAAAAAAAAAAAGAAAGAAAAAATATCTACCTCCTTGAAAAACTTTGAAAATTCTGTAGTTCGACAGGGGAGAGTTGAGGAAGTTGGACCCAATATGTTCCATCTTTGTGGCTGCCCATGGCCAAGTGCTGCAGGATTGTCCTGATGCCTCTTGCCTCTGAAATGGTACAGCCACAGCCTGAGACATGGAGTAGGTGTCTTGGACATGCTGAGTGGCTTCAGCTTGATTGGAGACTCCAGGTTTGGAGGTGGCTGCACTGGGAACTGGGACATTGGGACACTCTAGTCCCAGCTCTGTTCCAACACATGCAGTAATGAGGCCACCACCACAATCATCATCACCATCATCAGCACCACCACCATTATGACCACCACCACCACCATTATCATCACCACCACCGCCACCATCACCATTACCACCACCACCACCACCATTATCATCA